>AWOL01S0026637.1:0-11894 GCA_000715115.1 Nicotiana otophora | reverse complement strand
CCCACAGACGGACGGGTAATCCGAGCGCACTACTCAGATATTAGAGGATATGCTCTGTGCGTGTGTGATGGAGTTTGGGGGTTCGTGGGATCAGTTCTTGCCACTAGCGGAGTTTTCCTACAATAACAGTTATCAGCCGAGCATCTAGATGGCACCGTATGAGGCTTTGTATGGCAGGCGGTGTAGGTCTCCAGTGGGTTGGTTCGAGCCGGGCAAGGTTAGACTATTTGGTACAGACTTGGTTCAGGATGCTCTGGAGAAGGTTAGGGTGATTCAGGATAGACTACGCACAGCTCAGTCCAGACAGAAGAGTTATGCGGATCAGAAGGTTCGCGATGTTGCATTCATGGTTGGAGAGCGGGTCTTGCTTCGGGTTTCGCTTATGAAGGGTGTTATGAGGTTCGGGAAGAAGGGCAAGCTGAGCCCGAGGTTTATCGTCCCATTTGAGGGGTTGCGACGTGTTGGGGAGGTTGCCTACGAGCTTGCCTTGCCTCCCAGTCTAGCAGGAGTTTATCCAGTATTCCATATTTCTATGCTCTGGAAGTATCACGACGATCCGTCTCATATGTTGGATTTAAGCTCAGTCCAGTTGGGCAAGGATCTATCTTATGTTGAAGAGCCAGTGGTTATTTTGGACAGGCAGGTTCGAAAGCTGAGGTCAAAGAATATTGCTTCTGTAAAGGTTCAGTGGAGGGGCTAGCAGGTCGAGGAGGCGACTTGGGAGGCCGAGCATGATATGCACAGCCGTTATCCCAATCTTTTCACCACTTCAGGTATGTCTCTATGCCTGTTCGAGGTCGGACGATTGTTTTAAGAGGGGGAGGACATGACGACTCGGCCGGTTGTTTTGAGAGTAATAGCCCCGTTCCCCAATTTGCTGCTTTCCCCGTATTTGTTTTTGCTTATGTGACTTGTCGGGAGGTCTTGTTTTTTGGTTTAAGAGTGTTTTGGGACACTTAGTCCCTAAAACAGAAGCTTAAGTTTTAGGATTTGGACTGTAGTCAGAATTGTGTGAAGACGACACCGCAATGGAGTTCTATTGGTTCCGTTGGCTCCGTTGGGTGATTTTGGACTTAGCAGTGTGTCCGGACTGTAAATTTGATGTCTGTAGCTAATTAAGGCTTGAAATGGAGAAAGTCAAATTTTTGGGAAGTTTGACCGGGAGGTTGACTTTTTGATATCGGGGTCAGATTCCGATTCCAGAAGTTGAAGTAGGTCCGTAATGTTGGATATGACTTGTGTTCAAAATTTAAGGTCAATCGGACGTGGTTTGATAGGTTTCGGCGTCGTTTGTGGAATTTGGAAATTTCGAAGTTCATTAAGTTTGGATTGGAGGGTGATTTGTGTTTTTGTTGTTGTTTGACGTGTTTTGAGGGCTCGACTAAGTTTGTATGGTGTTTTAGGACCTGTACGTATGTTTGGTTAAGGTCTCGGGGGCCTCGGGTGGTAAACAGATCATTTCGGACTTAGGAGAGATAGCAGATTTTCTGGTATTTTTTGTTGCAGACTTTTGTTCATCGCGTTCGCGAGAGAGGCCTCGCGATCGCGTAAGAAATTTGAGAGGCCAGCTGGAGTTGGTCTTTGCATTCGCGAAGATGGGAATGCGTTCGCGAAGGTTTGAGGATCAGTGCATTGCGAACACGAGAAGGACATCACGTTCGCGTAGAGGAAGTGGAGCAGTTGGGAACCCCAAGGATATGTTCTACGCGTTCGCGTAGCGGGTGTCGCGTTCGCGAAACATCAGGAAGTGAAAGGTATGCATTCGCGAGGGGTCCCTTGCGTTCGCGAAGGAGGAATTTTGGTCAGTGGGATTTTTGTTATACGCGAACGCGAAGGTGTGGCCGCGTTTGCGAAGAAGGATTTGCCTGGGCAGAATATAAGATTTCAAAAATAAGGGTTTGGCCATCTTTATCAAAACTTGAGTTTGAGAACTCGAATTTGGGCGGGATTTTGAGTAGTTTTCAGAGACATCAATTGGGTAACGATTCTTCACTTGATTTTGGTTATATCCCACTAATCTATCACCAATTTCATCTTTTAATTTCGGATTTGGGTGGAAATTTGGGAAAAATGGGAAGAAATTCTTCAACTAAGATTTTGGGTTTTGATTGAGATTTTGATATCGGATTTGGATAATTTTGGTATGAGCGAACTCGTGAGTGAATGGGATTTCAAATTTTGTGACTTTTGTCGGATTTCGAGACGTGGGCCCGGGGCCAGCTTTTGACCAATTTCGGATTTTGGCTTGTAATTTCGTATTTTTCTTGTGGAATTGATTCCTTTAGCCTATATTAATTATCTCGTACTGCTTGTGGCTAGATTTAGGGCATTTGGATACTGATTCAAGGGGCAAAGGCTTTTCGGAGTAAGATTTTGTGCAGTTGAGGTAAGTAACGCTTTCAAACTTTGTTCTGAAGGTTCGAAACCCCGAACTATGTTCTTTACGATTGGTATTGAGGTGACGCACATGCCAAGTGACGGCTGTGCGAGCGTGCACCATGAGAAATATGGCCTGGCTGAATTCCATGGCACTTTATAGTGACTCTATTTTGTTGATATCCGTATTTTCATCTTGTGATAAAGTAATTGAGTTGTCAATCATGCTAGATATCATGTTTAGGCTTTATGCCGGTACTGCTTGGGACCCCTAGTGGTCGTTTCTTGCTGTTATCTCTCTGATTTCGTTGATATTATGTACTCAGTCATGTTCATGCATTTCATATCATATCTCAGTCTCAGTTGTTATTTACTAATACATCATGTTATTATTTCGGGCTAGGTATCCTGATATTGTAAGCCTGTGAGTGAGACTGGAGAGATTGATGACTGAGGGAGGCTAAGAGCCTGATTATGAGTCAGTTATGGGATCGGGATGCACGCCGCAGCGGTTATACTGATTTTATGCTAGTGCTTGGGCTGTAGGAGCCCCTCCGAAGTCTGTAACATACCCCCAGTGAGCGCGGTTGATATTTTTGAGGGATGGATCTTCCCTAGACATGGATCTTGTCCGAAGTACTTGATACCTGGAAATGGATCTTCTCCACAGGGCTGGATTGGCCTTTCCTCGGTACTGGGTAACCTATGGTCAGTGTTGTATATGTTCTGGGATAGACCTTCCCTGGGTCGTGTGGGCCATATACAGTACCGAGTGGTTGAGATATTGAGAGTGTGAGCACATGAGGCTATCAACATGGTGCATCACTTACAGTATGTGCATTATCATGTAGAGATAATAGAGTTATATTCATTACACTGCTCAGATCTGCTTTACGTTACTGTTTGAGTTGCCTATGTGATTTGAGAGCATGCCTACGTTTCTGTACAGTTATTTCATTTTATCTACACTAGTTGAGTTCGTCACTACCTTTCAGTCCAAAGTTTGGACTTGTTACTTACTATGTTGGATGTACTCACGTTAATACATGCACCTTGTGTGCAGATCCAGGCATTCCTAGTCACGACGGCGGCTGCTGATTGAGGCATCAGAATTCGGGAACTATAAAGGTAGCTACATGGCGTTCGCGGGCCTTGATTTCCCTTCCTTATTCTATCTTCAGTTTCAGTGTTATTCTCTAGATACTGTTGCGGACTGTATACTGGTTTTAGACACTCATGTACTCAGTGACACCCCGATTTTGGGATGGATTGTATCGTATTTTGGTTAAATTCTATTTTAAAATGAGTTTTCTTTACTATAAATTATTTCGCTGTTATTTCTAAAAGAGTGTTTTACTGTGTTGAAATTGTTGAATTATGGTTTGCCTAGTTTCATGATAGGCGCCATCACGATGGTCATTTTTGGGTCGTGACAGACATATGTAGAGATTGAAAATACTACTTAAAAATCTATAAAGATTCAGACAGATGGTCATGATTATCAAACACTATAGGTATTGTCAAAGATATCAGGACTCTTAAAATGACTATATGTTACAGATTCAAACATGGAACTCTTAAAGATGCTTAACAGAACCATAAGTTATCAACCATACTTCATTTAGGATTGAGGGCAGGAATCTTTACAAGAATACTAATCTTATATTGAAATAGGTTGACTATTATGTCCAAGTAATAGAAAGTTCTCTTAAGGTTTACAGACTAAGTTCAATTCATCAGTAGAGAAAGAGATGACCAAGTGCCATTCCAAAACAGAGTTTAAGAACATGTAGACAAACAGAAATACATGTAACATTTAATCAACTACACATAGATACTTCAAATGAGGTTGTGATCTCACACATGCAGGGTGAGCTTTACATATTATAGAATCCAGTCAGTAATATCATAAAGCGAGAGTGGTTATAGACAAGGGAAGGATTATACCAAATAGGTTTAACTCAGGAGTATAAACTAAAATTAGTATCTGATTATGCAACAGCCATACTCAGCTTGAAAACAGTTATCACTTAATTATAACAAAATGACTATGACCTGCTTTTATGAAAGACAACTAAATGTAAGCTTCACAAAGTTAGCAGTGCCATGAAGGAAATTAAAGACAGGAAAAGTTATGTACCAAATAGGTTTTAACTCAGTTATGCAGCTGAGGCTGACATCTGAACATGAGGCAATTATGTTAATTGTAACAACAATTACCGGTCAACTATAACAAACATGATTATGACTTTTTTTTATGAAAAGGGATGACTTAATCTTAGCAAAATATATACAGCAGAGTTATTGATATTCATGAAAAACATTCAACTCAACAAGATTGTTTCATACATATGTAACCAACAATTAGATATGAACATGAGAATGTCATAGTGATAACCCAAAAGTTGCCCTCATAGTTAGCATATACAGGTATAGAGAAGGAGAGCACTTAAATACGTAGACTTTACATGCTTCAGTTAAGTAGTGAAGGATTAAACTATGAACTTTCAAGTTTTTTCCTAATTAGGATTATCAAACAATAATCTCGACCACAAGAATGCAGGAAAATAGTGTATAAAGATAAAGATCACAATAAAGGTCACAATAGAACTATTGATAGAAAGTCTGAAGTTTAGACAAGCATGAAAGTTGTGACGACCCAATTCCGTACTAGGTCGAGACTACATCTAACGCCACGTTAGGCAAGCCCACAAGCGAAACTACTATTTGTTTATCCATTTTTAACATATTTTTAAATTACACTAGATTTCATGAAACTGTGATAAGTTCTTTTAAACAAAATATCAACATAATAAGTACATACTTTGCGGTGATAGCAATGACAAGTACAACAGTACAGAAGTGCTACAAATCCCCAAAATTTGGCGTCACAAGTACATGAGCAATCTAGAGAATATATAAAACTACTAAAACTACTATCTGAAAGTAATAGACAAGAACAATAAATAAGGTGGAAGGAGACTCAGGTGCTGCGGATCGTAGCAAGGCAAGCAGCTCACCACTAAGTCTCCATAGATGATCAGCTACGCGCCCGCGTGACCACTGGAGGAACTTGTCTCAGTACCTGCATATCATTGCAGAAGTGTAGCGTGAGTACGGAAAACAATGCATATCCAGTAAGTATCTAGTCTAACCTCGAAGAAGTAGTGACGAGGGGTCGACTTGACACTTACTAGAGGTCAATAATAATAATATAAATGCATAAAGTAGACATGGTGAGCATACAACACATATCAATGAAACAAATAAAAGCAACTACAATAAATACAATGGGAGTCCGTATCACATCACCAACATCTCATAATTGGCCGTGAAGTCACTAACCCAATTACCCAAACTGGAACTCGTTCCGATTATTAAGCTCAAAGTTGTTGAGGCGAACGGCCCGATCCCATAAAAATAGTGGTACTCAGTACTGTCGAGGCGAAGGGCCCGATCCCATAAGAATAGTGTTACCATCATACTGCCAAGGCAAACGGCCTGATCCCATAAGAGTGGTGTTATCATACTGCTGAGGCAAACGACCTGATCCCATAAGAGTGGTGTTATCATATTGCCGAGGCGAACGACTCGATCCCATTAGAGTAGAGAAGTTTACCTCGCTCGCGGAAGTACTTGCGAGACGAGAAGACATGGACATTTCATAGTTATCAAGTATTCCTCAATTTTCCAAAATAATAAGGCTAAGTCAATAATTGCAACTTTAAATCCCTAGTCTCATCTCTATTCAAGACAGTTAATACGCATGATACACACAACAGTACAATTAAAAGCATGATATGGATCTAAGTCTACCCCTACATATCATGGAATATATCTACGCACGGACTCTCGTCACCTCATGCGTACGTAGCTCCCCACACAAGTAATACACAACAAAGATACACCTAAGGGGATGAGTTCCCTCTTAGAAGGTTAGGCAAGAGACTTACCTCATTTCCAAGCTCACTTTTGGTCCACTAATCCGCTCTAAAAGCCCCAAGTCAATGTCGAACAATCCAAAACTAGTCAAACATTATATAATTTAATCAATATATACTAAAAAGTTCATAATTTAGCTATTAGAGTAATTACCCAACCCAAATTGGAAGATTCCTAAAATTTACCCCAGGCCCACGTGCCCGAATTTCAGAAATTTTCAAAGATAAATATTTCCCATAGCCTCACGAACTCAAATATATAATTTTTACTTAATTCCATAACCAATTTCATGGTCAAATCCCATTGTTATCAAAATCTAGGTTTTCCAATAACCTCCTAAAATTTTCACAATTTCTATGTTAAAATCTACACATAATGCATGATTTAAACTCATATTGTATAGAAATTACTTACCTCAAAGTGCTAGGTGAAAACCCCTCCTCAAAGAGCTCTAAATTTGACCAACAAGTGAGAGAAATGAAGAAATTCGCCTAAGTCCCGTTATAAATGCACCCTCACTGCCCCCAGCGATTTTCGTACCCGCGATAAACAGTCTCACATGCGTCTCCGCTTCTGCGGGCAAATCGTCGCTGGTGTGGACCTTGCCCAGGCCATCCCCTCTCACTTCTGTGGACAACGTCCGCTTCTGCGAATTTTCTCCGCTCCTTCGCCCACGCAGCTCGGACCAAGTCCACTTCTGCGCCTCCAGGCCACCTTGGCCATTTCCGCATCTGAGGCCTATCCTCCGCATTTGCGACCTCATAGGTGCGGAATATTTCTCGCACCTTCTCTCCCAGGCCATCTCCACATACCTCGCACTTGTGATGACTCCACCGCATCTGCGTGACTGCACCTGCGGCGACACCCTCCGCAGGTGCGTAGACACTAGACTTCAGCAGCAGCAGCAACTCCTCAATTCCAAGTTCCAATCTGTTTTCAATCCGAATCTCACCCGGGACTCCCGGAACCTAGTCCGAGCATACCAACAAGTTCGTAAACATAAAATAGACTTGCTCGAACCCTCAGAACGCGTAAAACAACATCAAAACTAAGAATTACAACCCAAAACCAAATCAATTCAACTTATGAACTTCACGTTCTTCCAACTTACTCTGAATGCACCGAATCACACTCGAAATGACACCAAATTTTGTGTCCAAATCATAAATCACCATACGGAACTATTCCCAAGCTCGAAATCCCAAACAGAACTCGATAATACCAAAACCTTGTGACGACCCGGTCGGTCGTATCGAGAGTTGTAGCCCCATTTCCCTATTTTCTACTTCTATTGTGTTATACAACTATTATATGATTTACCAGGTTGGTTGGTTCGGGTCCGGTGCGATGACGGAGTGAATTGAGACAAGTAGTCTCTTAATTAGAAGCTTAAGTTGGAAAAGTCAACTGGATGTTGACATATGTGTAAATGGCCTCCGATTTGATTTTTGATGGCTCCGTTAGTTCTGTTAGGTGATTTTGGACTTATAAGCATGTCCGGAATATGATTTGGAGGTCCTTAGTAGAATTAGGCTTGAATTGGCGAAAGTTGGAATTTTTGGCAAATTTTGACCGAGAGTGAAAATTTTGATATCGGGATCGGATTGGATTTACGGTAATTAGAGTAGGTTTGTGGTGTCATTTATGACTTGTGTGTACAATTTTAGGTCAATCGGACATGATTTAATAGGTTTCGGCGTCATTTATGGAATTTGAAAATTTCAAAGTTCATTAGGCTTGAATTGGGGTACGATTCGTGTTTTTGTTTTTGTTGGAGGTGGTTTGAAGGCTTGACTAATTTCGTATTGTGAATTAGGACTTGTTGGTATATTTGGTTGAGGTCCCGGGGGCCTCGGGTTGATTTCGGGTGGCTAACGGATCAAAGTTTGATGTTGAAGGATAGCTGAAGTGTTGCTCCTGCTGGTGTAATCGCACCTGCGAGTGGGGAACCGCAGGTACAAGCTCACATAGGCGGAGAGGGAAGCACTGGTGTGGAACTTGAGGCGAGGCAACAGATGCTCGCAGGTGCGATGCTTTTCCCGCACCTGCGTGGCCGCATATGCGGCAATACGACCGTAGAAGCAGAAGTGGATTGTAGGCCCTCTTCGCAGAAGCGGATATTTCCTCGCAGGAGCGAGCCCGTAGGAGCGGGATTTTGGCTTGCAAGATCGGAATTCTTCACAGAAGAGGGTGACTTATTCGTACCTGCGAAGCCGCAGATGCGATAAATGGCTGCATGTGTGGAAGGCCTGGGCAGAACCTATATAAGCGAGGTTTTGTGATTTTTTACCATTTTCACTATTTTGAACTCGGAATTTATAGGATTTGGAGAAGGATTTTGAAGTGATTACTGAGGTAAGCTTCTTGTGTCCATTTATCTTCAATAATGATGTTTCCCCACAGATTTTTCAACTAATTAGTGAGTTTTTGAGGTGAAATTTGGGGGGTTAGGGCTAGGGAAATTGGAGAGTGAATTTTGGGGATTTGGATGCCCAAATAGTGTCGGATTTTGATAAATTTCGTATGGTTAGACTCATGAGTGAATGGGCTGTCGGGTTTTGTAACTTTCATCGAATTTTGAGACATGGGCCCGGTTAAGCCTATTTCGGATTTTGGCTTATAACTTTGTGTTTTTCTTGTGGAACTGATTGCTTTATCTATATTAATTATATCGTACTACTTGTGTCAAGATTTGGGGAATTTGGAGACTGATTTGAGGGGCAAAGGCATTTCGGAGTAGGATTTGGCGTAGTTTGAGGTAAGTAATAGTCTTAAATCTGGTCCCGAAACCTTGGATTTTGGTATGATGTGATTATTTTGGAGGTGACGCACATGCTAGGTGACAGACGTGTGGGCATGCACCGTGGGGGATTGTGACTTGGTTCGTCCTGTGAGACTGTAAAGTCGAATAGCTTATTGTTAATTATATGTTCCCTCTGTCTTCTAGAAACTTGACTGCCATTCATGTTAGCAACTATGCTTAGGCCATATGATATCACTATTGGGACCCGCGGGTCGGGTACTTGTTGAATTAGCTGCTATTTGCTTCCTTGTACTCAGTCACAGTTTTACTTGCGTGTCATATCTCCGTTTCCTCTTATTTTCTTGTTGATACTTGTTATCATCTCTTTTGGGCTGATTTGTATGATTTCAGAGAGCCCGAGAGGCTGGAGAGGTTAGTGACTGAGATAGGGGCTGAGTGCCGAGATGTGAGCTATGTGAGTGTATGTGGATCGGGTTGCATGCCGTAACGAGCTTGAGGGCTGAATGTTTATGGATCGCATTGCATGCCGCAATGAGCCTTATAGCTATTTATGGATTGTGGATCGGGTTGCACGCCGCAACAAGCCTTATGGCTACTTATATGATTGGATCGGGCTGCACGCCGTAGTGATATAGCGCTTGGGCTGAAGGAGCCCCTCTGGAGTCTGTACACCCCCAGTGAGCTCAGGTACCTATTGAGTGTGATTATTGAGGGCTGAGAGCCGAGTGTTTGAGCTATTGAGAGCTTGAGTGATTGTTACCCCGAGAGGTTGCATTTGTTTCCTTTGTTGCTGCACTTAGCTGAATTATGTCATTGTTATGAACTTCTGGAAAATACTGTATCCGATTTATCTGAACTTAGTAAATGTACAACTGACTGAACTTATATTGCTGGAATTGAATCATGTCTACTTTCATTGCTGAAATTTCTAAAGTGAACGGTAATTGTATAGCTCGTCACTACTTCTCAGTTCCTTATTTATTTTTGTTACTTACTGAGTTGGTTGTACTCACGCTATACCCTGCACTTCATGTACAGATCCAGGTGTATCCGGTCATGGAGGACGTTGATCTCGTGCGTGGTTGAGTATCGGAGATTCACGAGGTAGCTACCGGCGTTCGCAATCCTTGTCTCTCCTTTCTTGTTATATTTCTTTTCTGTATTAGCATTTAGACACAGACTCTTTGTAGACACTGTTTCTTAGACTGGGTGTTTAGATGCTCATGACTTGGTGACACCCCGATGTTTGGGGCTATTTTTCCGCGTTGTATTTTGAGTTTAACTCCTATTTTTATGAAAACTCTATCATATCAAGCTTTTGGTTTATTTTGTGAAATATTTGAAGTATTTTGAAAAACACAGCTTGCCTAGTACCATCGATAGGCGCCATCATGATAGGTTAGGGTTTTGGGTCGTGACAAGTTGGTATTAGAGCCTAGGTTACATAGGTCTCACGAGTCATGAGCAGGTTCGTAGAGTCTTGCGGATCGATATGGAGACGTCTGTACTTATCTTCGAGAGGTTGCCGAACCATTAGGAAATTTCACATTATTGAATTCTTGTCGTGCGAATCGTTTGATTCTGGTAACTGAATTTTTGTTGTTATATTCTCTCGAAGATGGTGAGGACGCATGCTACGAGGCAAGATGGACAGCCACCAGTACCACCAATCAGGGCTGCGAGAGGCTGAGGTCACGGTAGAGGCTGCAGTAGGGGTAGAGGTGCAGCTCGCACTGTAGCTAGGGCAGCACCTGCAGATCCACCAGTTGCCCCGGTTCAGGAGCAGGCTCCAATTATGGATGAGCCTGTGTGACCAGCTCAGGCACCACCTGTACCCATTGTGATTCCATGCCTTCAGGAGGCCTTAGCTCAGATTCAGACCATGTGCACCAGTCTTGCTCAGGCAGTCTTTGTTCCAGCCGTAGCAGCCACTTCTTAGGTCGGAGGAGGTGCTCACACTCCTGCCGCCCGCACACCAGAGCAGGTGGTACAGGGACTCCAAACATCGGGGGCACCACCAGCCCAGCAGGTTGCAGCTGCTCAGGACTATGTGGTTCCTATCATGCCCGATGATAAGCAGCATTGATTGGAGAGGTTTGGGAGATTCCAGGCTCCTTCTTTCAGTGGTACCGAGGGAGAGGATGCACAGGGCTTCTTGGACAGGTGTCAGAGGATACTCCGTACAATAGGTATTCTAGAGACCAGTGGGGTCTCGTTTACTACTTTTCTGTTATTTGGGTCTGCCTTCAGTTGGTGGGAGGCTTACGAGAGGCATAGGTCGGTCAGCGCAGCATCCCTTACCTGGCAGCAGTTCTCCGGTCTATTCCTGGAGAAGTTCGTGCCTCAGTCCCGCAGATAGGAGCTGTGCAGGCAGTTCGAATAGCTTCATTAGGGAGATATGTCTGTGACGCAGTATGAGATGAGATTTTCTGAGTTGGCCCGTCATGCTATCTGGTTAGTTCCCACAGACACGGAGAGGATTGGGAGGTTCATAGATGGCCTCACTTTTTAGCTGGGATTGCTTATGACTGGAGAGAGAGAGTGACTGGAGCTACTTTTAATGAGGTTGTTGATATTGCTTATCAGATTGAGATGGTTCGCGGCTAGGAGCGGGTTGAGAAGAGGCCAAGAGGCCTCGTGGACAGGGTGGATTTAGCGGTGCTTTTTCTGGGGGGTCAGTTCCACCACGGTAAGGGTCGTCCTTTCAGACATGCTCAGACGGCTCGCCCAGTTCACCGTGGTGCATCATCTGACCATGGTTCACACAGTTATCAGCAGGGCCATTCATCTCTCAGTGCTCTACCAGCTCAGA
>AWOL01S0026632.1:0-10772 GCA_000715115.1 Nicotiana otophora | reverse complement strand
TATATATATATATATATATATATATATATATATATATATATATATATATATATATATATATATATATATCAACCAAGAGATGTAATTTAATTTTCTTATTTAAATTAGAAAACTGAAACATGCCCACAATAATAATGATATCCTCTATGCTAGCAAAGAATATAATAATATTTTATTTGGACTAATAACTAAATTTATTTGACTAATTAAATTTTTTAATTTAATTATCAAATAATAAAGTAATTAATCCTTTAGCAAAGATCAGTACACTCGTTAGTGTGCAACCCCATAGGTTCAGTACTAAACCGGTAGTAAATTTATCACATCAATATACTAATCAAGGGTGGCGTCTAGCAACACTCCTTAACGACCGGATAGCATGAAGTATATAATTTACTCTCAAGAACCTGTAGAAGAATAATGTATTAATTCCTTCAGTCCTTATAGCTCTGGGTCACCCTAGGATATGGTTCAACTGTCAAATCCTAATAGGCGACCGACTATGTGTTCATGTCAGAAACAATCGGCCATTGAATGACCTAAGAAATTCTTTTCTTCTTTCATTCAATCGCCCTGGCCAAGGTCTTAATTTGTATGATGACCCAAAATATCATCTTTAAATTTAGTAATTAATTTTGTATTCTAAGACCTCTAAAAGCACTATTTATCATTCCTCAACTTGCGTGCACAGTCCGTAAAATTTTTCGGAATGTTTTCAGGTGAAAAATGGATTAAAATGTGAATTAGAGCTTTAAAACTCAACTGAGTTGACTTTGGTCAATATTTTAAGCAAACGGATTCGGATCAGTGTTTTGATAGTTTCGGTAGGTCCGTATCGTGATTTGCGACTTAGGTGTATGTCCGGAATCAGATTCCGAGGTCCCTAGCCCGAGATATGGAATTTTGATGAAAAATTAAAAGTTTAAGTTCAAATAGTGACCGAATATCAAATTATGTGCAAACGACCCCGGAATAGAATTTTGATGATTCCAACAGTTCCATATGGTGATTTTGGACTTAGAAACGTGATCGCAATTTTATTTGGAAGTCCGTAGTGGAATTAGGCTTGAAATGCCAAAAGTTGAATTTTTGGGAAGTTTGACCCGGAGGTTGACTTTTTGATATCGAGGTCGGAATCCGATTCTGGAAATTGAAATAGGTCTGTTATGTTATTTATGACTTGTGTGAAAAATTTGAAGTCATTCCGAATTGATTTGATGTGTTTCGGCACAAGATATAGAATTTGAAAGTTCAAAATTCATAGATTTTGATTTGAGGTGCGATTCGTCATTTTGATGTTGTTTGATGTGGTTTGAAGCCTCGACTAAGTTCATATTGTATTTTTGGACATGTTGGAATAATTGGTTAAGGTCCCGAGGGTCTCGGGTGGATTTCGGAAGGTAAACGGAATGGATTTCGGACAAAGAGGGTTACTTGAAATTGTTGTTGCAGAAATTTCACCAGAAATTTCTGGTGTGTGGAGCCAAATGTGGAAGCTTATATCTCGCAATCCATAAGGAATAAGAAACTTTTTCAAAACATGAAAGTTGTAGTCGTTTGATTCTAGGTTCCAGAAAGTTAAACCATTCATTATTTGGATATTTGTACAGAAAGTTATGATGGATTGAATGAAGGCTGGTATAGCAGTTTCGCCAGAAATTTCTGATGCGTGGAGCCGACTTTGGAAGCTTATATCTCGCAATTCATAAGGAATCGGAAAGGTTTCAAAACATGAAAGTTGTAGTCGTTTGATTCTAGGTTCCAGAAAGTTAAACCATTCATTATTTGGATATTTGTACAGAAAGTTATGATGGATTGAATGAAGGCTGGTATAGCAGTTTCGCCAGAAATTTCTGATGCGTGGAGCCGACTTTGGAAGCTTATATCTCGCAATTCATAAGGAATCGGAAAGGTTTCAAAACATGAAAGTTTTAGTCGTTTGATTCTCGTTTACATAAAGTTAAACCATTTATCATTTGGACATTTGTACATAACGTTATGATCGATTGAATGAAGGATGGTACAAGCAAGTTCTGGTGGACTTTTATTGACGGAAAATGGACTTTTAGTGACGGATGGGCAGAGATTTAAGGACCAAAAATGGTCATTTCCTTCATTTCGTTTTGGACTTTTGGAGCACGGTTCTTGGGTGATTTTCGGGCGATTTTCACGGGAAAACATTGGAGTAAGTGTTCCTTATCCTATATTGATTATATTTCATGATTCCATACCCATTTATATCATGAATCCGTGAATTTATGAAAGAAAAATCAAGATTTGCAAAATCTTCCAAAAACGAAAATTTAAGATTTGGAGGTCAAGTTATTATCGGAATTTGGTAAAATTGGTATGGGTGGACTCGTAATTGAATGGGTTATCAGATTTTGTAAGTTTTGCCGGATTCCGAGATGTGGGCCCCACGGGCAAATTTTGAGCTAATTTCTGATTTTATTGAAAAATGTAATATTTTCTTATAAAATTGATTACTATAACTTTTGTTGACTGTATTGAATTAATTATGACTAGATATGAGTCGATCGGAGTCGAAGAATCGAGGAAAAGCATAATACTTGGTTAAATTGGAGCAAGTCGAGGTAGTGACTTGTCTAACCTTGTGTGGGAGAAATTCTCCCTAGGATTGATAATTGTAATGTGTGGAAAGTCGTGTACACAAGGTGACAAGTGTGTACACACGCTAAATGTGAAAGATTATGTTTTAAATCGTGTAGATCACTGTTGCACATTAATTAAATTATTTTATTTTGTTATATTCTTCATTATTGATTTAATGTTTATATTTTAAATTTGTTTGACCTTTTCCTGCTAATTATTTTATCTGTTTAGTTGAAACTTGGTTTCTTTTATTCTGCGCATTATTTGAAGGTTAATTTTATTTAAATTAAATATTATTAATATAAAGTATTTGACATTTTTAAACTTGATATTGAAGCAACGTATTAAAGATTTTGAAATATTATTTTCCTGAATTATTTACTCCTGAATATTTTTGTAAGATTTTCGTACTTATTGTGATGGAGCAGTGAGCTCTTTATTGTGAAAAAATATTATTCTTGAATTATTTTGACATGAGCCGTGAGCTCTTTATTGTGAAAAAATATTGTTGTTGAATTATTTTGGCAAGTTAAATTATTTGAGCACCTGAGGTGCAAATTGTGATATATTGTGATATTCATACGCATGCGGTGGTATAAGGTCTGGGTATTGAAACGCATGCAGTGAGATAAGGGTGGCTTGATACGCGTGGCTAGTAGGGGGAACTACTAGAAGTCATGCGGTGTGATAAGGATAGTTAAAATGCGGAATGCTATTTCGGAAAAAATGTTTTCTTTAAAATAAATTGTGAAGGCTCCCGCGGTGAGATAAGAAAATGAGATATTGTGAATTTGTTTATGATTTGGGACTACGAGGCGGTACCTCGGCAATGCCCTTGTTGATATTGATTTATGGCACAATTGCCTTTGATTATTGTTGTGACTTTCTTATAGTTGAAAAGAATTCTGTTTTGTTTTCACTAGGTATTTATTTACCATTATTTGATGTAATTAAATGTGACATACTACTTGATTCATTTCCATTGTCATTTTATCTTATAATATTATTTAAATATTTTACCATGTCATTATTTATTGTCCAGTAGGGCCTAACCTGACCTCGTCACTACTCTACCGAGGTTACGCTTGACACTTACTGGGTACCGCTGTGGTGTACTCATACTACGCTTCTACACATCTTTTTGTGCAGATCCAGTTATATCTTATCAGACCACGCATCAGTAAACTAGTTGTACGAGGAGACTTCGAGGTATATCTGCCTCCCCTTCTATTTTACTATGTTGTCTTCCTTATTTGCTTTAGACTCTGATGTATAGAGACATAGAGAATAAATTCTTAGAAGCTTCTGACTTATTTCTACTGGGTTTTGGGAGTTGAAATTGTTTGAATTTTAGTTTATTTATTTCAGATATTTATTATTATTTCGCATTGATAGGCTTACCTGGTCTTAGAGATTAGGTGCCATCACGACATCCAACGGAGGGAAATTGGGGTCGTGACAATTTGGTCGGTATATAATTTATGATAATATGGAGCTTAAACTCATTACCAAGAGTTGACAGATTTCATCTTGATCAATCACTAATTCTACAAGTATTTAATCGTACCTAATATCCTTTCAACTATCGCCCTAGGGCCATAGGTGTCTAGTATCAAAGCACAATAAATAACTTGTCAATTACTATGATGATATCACGTCAAGGAAACTCTTACATCACATTTTTAAGAGAATATCCTATTGACAGTTTATGGTAATTCTAACCATTAGGAATTATCCAATGAATCGGTTCAATGATCATATCTCTATATGCATCATCTATTTATGTTATTTTGTTAATGAGATCAAATAATCCTAATCCTACAAAGATGATCACATAAATATTAATCTAACCGGATTACTAATATCCAAATTAATAATCCTACGATCAAGAACAAAATTTAGATTAAATTGTAAGAGACTTTACTCTCATTATCATGATCTTCATCATGATGACAAGTCTAAAAATTTAATCAAGGGCCTTATTAAATTAATCAAACAATTAATAATAACTATGATAAACGAATATCAAATGCCATATATTTTTATATCAAATAACATTCTCAAAAATATGTTCAAATCATCAAATATGAGATTGGATCTAGGGTATATCTAATATATCCCTAACAATCTTCCACTTGCACTCGAGCCAATTGCTCTTGTACTTCATTCCCAATTTTCACTTGTGCTTGTCAAACTCCTTTGCTCCAAGTGCTTAAGTGAATGGGTCTGCAACATTTTCTTTTCCATCAACCTTTAGAATTTCGACATCTCCATGTTCAATGATCTCTCTTATCAAGTGATACCTTCGCAGGACGTGTTTGGATTTTTGGTGTGATCTTGGTTCTTTTGCTTGAGTAATGGCTCCAATATTGTCACAAAATAATGGAACTGCACCTTCTATTGAAGGAACCACACCAAGTTCATTTAAGAACTTTTTCATCCATACAATTTCCTTAGCAGCTTCACTAGCTGCTATATATTCTGCTTCAGTCACTGAATCAGCTACTGTAGCTTGTTTGGAACTTTTCCAACTCACTGCCCAACTATTTAAGGTGAATACATAACCAGAAATAGATTTGCTATTATCTCTATCTGAAGAGAAACTTGCATCAGTATAACCTTCAAGTTTCAACTCAGAATCTCCATAAATGAGGAATTGGTCTTTAGTCCTTCTTAAGTACTTAAGAATGGTCTTCACCACCTTCCAATGTTCCTCACCAGGATTTGCCTGATATCGGCTAGTCACTCATAGTGCATAAGCCACATCAGGATATGTACATGTCATGGTATACATGATAGCTCCCACTGCACTAGTGTATGGGATCCTACTCATGCATTCTCTCTCTTCATGTGTTTTAGGATAATCCTCCCTGCTGAGAGTAATTCCAGTGCCTATCAGTAGATAGCCTCTTTAAGAATTATCCATGTTATACCTCTTTAAGATGCTATCAATGTACAAGGACTGGGAAAGCCCAAGCAGCTTCCTAGATCTATCTCTATAGATCTTTATTCCTAATATATAAGCCGCTTCTCCCAAGTCATTCATGGAGAACTTTTCAGATAGCCAAATATTGGTACTTTGTAATGTCGCTATATCATTTACTATGAGCAATATATCATCAACATAAAGTAATAAGAATATAATTGTGCTCCCCCTAGCCTTTTTGTACACACAAGGTTCTTCTTCGCATTTAACAAAATTGAACTTTTCAATTGTCTTGTTAAAGCGAATATTCGAACTTCAAGAAGCTTGCTTTTGTCCATAAATGGATCTTTGTAGCTTACAAATTTTATTATGATCAGACGGAGATGTGAAACCTTCAGGTTGTGTCATGTACACATCCTCTTCTAGCTCACCATTAAGGAAAGTTGTTTTCACATCCATTTGTCATATTTCATAATCATAGTAGGCGGCTATAGCAAGCAAAATCCGAATTGATTTTAGCATTTCCACGGGGAGAGAAAGTATCGACATAGTCGACTCATTCTTTCTGACGATATCCCTTGGCAACAAGACAAGCTTTGTAGGTTTCCACCTTTCCGTCTACTCCAATCATTTTCTTAAAAACCCATTCACATCCTATAGGTTTTATATCCTTTGAAGGTTCAACTAAAGTCCATACTTTATTTTCCTTCATGCATTCCATTTCGGATTCCATGGCCTTTTGCCATTTCTCATAATCAGAACTTTGTATAGCCTCTTCATAGGTCTTAGGGTCATCATCATTATGATCAAACTCATTTGATATATCATCTTGTACCATTAGATTTAATCTAGTTGGTACATGACGCTCTCGTGTAGACCTTCTAAGAGATGCTTGTATAACTTGTTCACCCTGTGCTGGATTTGGTTGTTGTTCAATTTAGTTTGGAATTGGTTCATTAACCTATTTTTGAACTACATTTAGTTCTTGAACTTCAACCGTTGAAGATGGCAACTTCCTTGTCAACTTCAAAATATCCAATAAAGGTTCTTCAACTTGTGTCTCATAATCTTGATTTTATGTTGATTCATTAGTTTCTTGAACTTCATCATGTTCTATTTCTTCACTATAATTTTCTTTCCAAAAGAAATTCCTTTTCCAAAAAGGTTGATCCTCTAGCCACAAACACTTTATTGTCAGAAGGGTGATAAAAATAATATCACATTGTTTCTTTGGGATACCCAATGAACCTACACTTATCAGATGTTGAGTTAAGTTTATCAGATTGAAGTCTCTTAACATAAGCTGGACAACCCCAAACTTTAATATGCTTAAGATTAGGCTTACGTCCTTTCCATATCTCATATGGTATTGTAGAGACTAACTTAGTGGGAACTTTATTAAGTAAGTATGTTGCTGCTTCCAAAGCACATCCCCATAAATTTATTGGAAGATCAGTGAACCCCATCATAGATCTCACCATATCTAATAAGGTTCGATTTCTCCTTTCAGACACACCACTATGTTGTGGTGTTCCTGGAGGTGTCCACTGTGAGAGAATCCCATTCTCTTTGAGATACCTAGTAAAATTTTCCCTAAGATATTCTCCACCTCTATCAGACCTTAGTACTTTAATACTTTTACCAACTTGTTTCTCAATTTCACTACGGAACCTTTTGAACATTTCAAAAGATTCACATTTGTGTTTCATAAGATACACAAATTCATATCTTGACATGTCATCAGTGAAGGTGATGAAGTAAGAATATCCAACCAAGAGATGTAATTTAATTTTCTTATTTAAAATAGAAACTTCAACTTGTCCACAATATTAATTATATCCTCTGTGCTAGCAAATAACATAATAATATTTCATTTAGACTAATAACTAAATTTATTTGACTAATTAAATTCTTTAATTTAATTATCAAATAATAAAGTAATTAGTTCTTTAGCAAAGATCAGAACACTCGTTAGTGTGCGACCCCATAGGTTCAATACTAAACCGGTAGTAAATTGATCACATCAATATACTAATCAAGGGTGGCGCCTAGCAACACTCTTTAACGAACGGATAACATGAAGTATATAATTTACTCTCAAGAACCTGTAGAAGAATAATGTATTAATTCCTTCTGTCCTTATAGCTCTGGGTCACCCTAGGATATGGTTCAACTGTCAAATCCTAATAGGTGGCCGACTATGTGTTCATGTAAAAAATAATCGACCATTGAATGACCTAAGAAACTCTTTTCTTCTTTCATTCAATCGCCCTGACCAAGGTCTTAATTTGGTCGGTTATAATTTATGACAACATGGAGCTTAAACTCATTGCCAAGAGTTGATAGATTCCATCTTGATCAATCACTAATTTTACAAGTATTTAATCGTACCCAATATCCTTTCAACTATCGCCCTAGGGCCATAGGTGTCTAGTATCAAAGCACAATAAATAACTTGTCAATTACTATGATGATATTAGTTCAAAGGAAACTCTTACATCACATTTTTCAAGAGAATATCCTATTGACAGTTTGTGGTAATTCTAACAATTAGGAATTATCCAATGAATCGGTTCAATGATCATATCTCTATATGCATCATCTATTTATTTTATTTAGTTAATGAGATCAACTAATCTTTATCCCATAAAAACGATCACATAAATATTTATCTAACCGGATTACTAATATCCAAATTAATAATCCTACGATCAAGAACAAAATTTAGATTAAATTGTAAGAGACTTTACTCTCATTATCATGATCTCCATCATGATGACAAGTCTCAAAATTGAATCAAGGACCTTATTAAATTAATCAAGCAATTAATAATAACTATGATAAATGAATATCAAATGCCATATATTTTTTTTATATCAAATAACATTCACAAAAATATGTTCAAATCATCAAATATGAGATTGGATCTAGGGCATATCTAATATATCTCTAACACGAGATAAATCAGATAAATGAAGATTTGGTATATGAATATAAGTAAAATGGATTCTGGTGAGACATATAGATAATCAAGATTTTTTATTCAAAGATCTGGTTTGAAAGTAATTAATTGCATCATTAACCAATTTTTCTTTTCATCTTTCTTATATTGCAGAAGTTAGTCTATTTTGTGAGTCCTTAATTGGGTTCTGAAAAGGTTTTTGAAGTTTTGGAAAGCTTAATATGCATGTTTGTAGCAAGTGTTTTTTGAAATTTCTGATTTACTGCCATGATTTCTGCTCTTTTCTTGGTATATAAAGTATGATTGGTACTTCTGCAATTGAAGTTCCAGATTTTTCCTTTTCAGGACTTTTTATGAAGGAAAAAAAAACAATATTTAAGATGTTTTACTCCCTCTATACTAAACTGAACCTCCACATTTAACTTGGTACAGATATGAAAATGGCCCTGCAAAAGTGTATTGCTAAAGTTGGAGCATGATCATTACGACAAGCAACTTCTGATGGAGAGAATACAAGACTAGTTGGGCTCTACATCCCAAAGGAAGAATAGTTGCTCGACTGCTGGAAGTATGTTTGATTCCTGGAAATAGTTCCCCTTCGGTCCGTTCCAAGGCTTCTTTCATCCATCCATTTTGGCACAGCTTTCTTGCTTCGCGAACATTCATCTGAATTGGTTTTTGAAAGTCTACCTGTCAGCAAAGGTGAAGATGTGATTTCATTTCACAAGACTACTATTCTGGTCTAAGAGAGGCGTCACGCCACCTTTACTAATAAGACTAGTATATAGTATAGATATATGTAGATTTAAAAAGAATGGATTATTGCATACCCAAGTAAGTTCTCTCGCGAATCGCTTTCTCAGGCCAAGAGTCTTGTTGTTCTGTTACAAACAAAGGAACCATATGTTCTTCATAGGCAATGCCACCGGCTTTAGAGCAAATGGCTTCCAAACTTGCAACTTACTTTCATTAGAATGTGACCTTTGTTTCTAATGTTATTACAGTATGCGACAGCGACAGCAACTGGCTTCATCGGTCATGGTGTCATGGAATTCATCTTTATACAACAAACGAAGTCCATACTTCTTCATTACTCCAGAAAAAGATAGCCTAATAATCCCATAGTCATTTGGTGTTTTTCCATTTGCCTTAGATGTATCCCATAAGATAGCAAAAGGTACAAAGAAAAAATGAATATAATGTTCTGAATCAGATTCTGAATGATTGGATAAGCCAAGTTTCTGGGTCATCCAAGACATCCCGTCATCACATACGGGAATCAATTGAGCTGTGGTGTCAATTAAGATGCCATTGTAACATACAGCAAATCCCAAGAATCTATCAGGTATATACCAATTTTCAAGCAAATCGACTGATACACTACTATCCGTTCCCTTATGGTGGAACCAACTTGGGATCTTATTCCTAGGATGCCAAATGGTAAACATATTTTTGGACAAGGAATCTGAAGCAGAGATGTTCTGAAACAGGGCACGTGCAAACAAATTATATATAGTATCATTGTGTGCATCATCCTCATCATCAAGTGGTGTGAATATCATCCTATGTAGTTTCTTTCTCTTTGTTACTAAATCATGGATACTTTTCAGAGCCATATGACAATCTACATGCAATTCATTTAATTCTGGTGGAAGTTCTGGCAGCTGTGTAAGCCTCTTGCAATCTTTTAAGTCCAAGATTCGAAGAGCACCAAGTTGGGCTATGCTTCGAGGCAAATGCTCAAAATTATTTCCCATGAGATTCAATGTTGAAATTGTCAAAAGTCCCACATCGGTGGATGACAATTTTGAATGGGAATTTCACCCTATAAAAGGAGGCCTAATGTTTAGGATTTAAACATACCTCTCATTTGCCTTTTATCTTCTTAAGGCATTTGTATCTTCTCTATTTAGTATTATTTCACTTGTAAATTTGGAGTGAAATAAAATATTGATTGTGTCCGAGGAAGTAGGCAAAATTGGCCGAACCTCGTAAATTCTGGTGTTCTTTTATTGTTGTCTTATTGTCTTGTTTATTATTTAGTGGTTGTCATAATTTTTGGTATAGTAGTTGTGACTCATTCACACTATATACATTTGGCTTCCGCAACAATTGGTATCAGAGCCAAGGTACTGTCTAAGTATGCTTTGTGCTTGCAGCATAGTCTGATTTTCCATATTTGAAAAGATCTATCTTGGTAACTGAGTTAAGGTTCTGTCTGAGTATGCTCTGTGGTTGCAGCTTAGTCTGATCTTCCACACCAGAAAGAAA
>AWOL01S0026631.1:76425-94210 GCA_000715115.1 Nicotiana otophora | reverse complement strand
AAGATCAAGAGTAAACAACCTTTACATGTCCCCATGGTACTTTTTCTTTCAAGAGGATGCCTTTTGGTTTGTGCAAGCTTCTTGAGAAGGATGCCAAGCTGTATGAGGGCTTTTGAACTTTTGAAGCTCAAGTTGATAACTACTCCTATCATTACCGCTCCAAATTGGAGTTTGCCTTTTGAAATAATGTGTGATGCAAGTGACATAGCGGTTGGGGCTGTTTTGAGGCCACGTATTAACAAAGTTTTTCATCTGGTTTCCTATGCTAGTAAGACAATGAATAGTGACTAAGTCAGTTATACCGTTACGGAAAAAGAGCTCCTTGCTATTGCATTTTCCATTGAGAAGTTTTGCTCGTACCTGATGGGTGAAGAGGTTATTGTCCACAAGGATCATGTGACGCTTTACTATCTTTTGCGCAAAAAGGATTCTAAATCTCGGTTGATGAGATTGGTACTATTGCAGGAAGAATTTGATATTGATATTCAAGATAGGAAAGCTAGTGAAAACCAAGTGGCGGACCACTTGTCTCGTTTTGAGAAGGAGGGGAGGACACATGATGGCCTTGAAATCAATGACTCCTTCCCCGATGAGCAACTTTTGGCAATTTCTACAAAAGACGTGCCGTGGTTTGCAAACTTGGAAAACTTTCCTGTGAGTGGAATCATTCCGGATGAGTTCTCTTCAAACGAAAGGAAGAAGCTCAGAATATATTTATTTTTGGGATGAACCATAGCTTTTCCGGATTTGTACGGATAGGGTGATTAGAAGGTGTGAAGCACAAGAAGAGCAAGGCGATATTCTTGGTGCTTTCCATTCTTCGCCATGTGGTAGTCATCGTGGTGGAGCAAGAACGATAGCCAAAGTTCTTAGTTGTGGTTTATATTGGACTACTCTTCACAAGGATGCAAGTGACTTAGTGAAAAGATGTGATGTATGTCAACGGGTCGATGGATTTTCAAAGAAAAATGAAATGCCTCTCACACACATCTTAGAGATTGATATTTTCGATGTTTGGGGCATTGACATTATTGTCCCTTTTATGAGTTCTTGTGGAAACACTTACATCTTGGTCGCAGTGGATTATGTGTCCAAATAGGTTGAGGTTGTTGCATATTCCAACAATGAGGAGAGAAGTGTAGTGGATTTCTTGAAGAATAATATTTTTACAAGATCTGGTAGTCCACATGTAATCATAAGTGATGGGGGGTCACACTTTTAATAAAAGGCTTTTGAAACTTTACTTAGCAAGTTGGTGTTACTCACAAGGGCATGCCTCCCTATCATCAACAAGCTAGTGGTCAAGTAAAAGTCTCCAACCGGGAGATAAAGAGTATCTTGTCTAAAACGGGGAATGCCAATCAAACGGATTGGTCCAAGAAGCTTGATGATTCATTCCCGGGCTTATCGGACGGCTTACAAAACACCTACTGTCACGCCCCGAACTCGGGGAGCGTGACTGGTGCTCAACCAAGATAACCCGGCCGAGCAAGCTGTACAATACCTTCTGCCCGAACATACTTATGAATAACAGTAAAATCTAAGTCATTAATTAATCAGTGGGGATGACCAATTCATTATCATCAGTTACATCATTTATAAGCTTCCAAAATACATACTTTCTCATAGTTTAATGAGGAACGTGTGATACAATTACAACATTACTAGTTTGACTTTCCCCACACCAACATACCACCCACGCTATGTCTACGAAACCTCTATTATATACAAAAGAGTACAATGATAGTGCCAGAAATAAGGCTCCGGCTATACCTCAAAACATGGTAATAAAATGAACAAATGATACCTGACCCGGAGTGAAGTAGGGATCACAAAATCAGCTGGGAAAAGAGTATAGTGCTATCGCTGATCAGTGCTGCCTGCTGTGGAACCATCTACATCCATTAAATATGCGGCGCCCCTAACAAAATGGATGTTAGTACTGTCGAATAATACTAGTATATATGACTAAATACTCTCTCAAAGAAACGAGCAGTAATACAAGTAAGGACAGTCATAATATCATTTAAAACCTCAAACAATTACCAAATCTCATATTAGAGATAAGACAAATTTTAAATAAATGTCTAAAGCTTAAGTTGGGAAATGTTTGTTAACGGTATACCACTATTCACAATTTCGATTAATATTTCAAACACAGTCACCATCATTTGTGCGGCTGGGAATCCGATCACGGCCCGATCGGTTAGGCCATCTCATGTGAGACATCCCCCTTTTCTATCCATCATCCCGTTTAATATTTCTTGAACATCTATTTATTTCATTGGCCCTAATGGTCACAATTGTATTATTTCTCTTGGCACATTGGTCGTATTTCATATTTCACATTTCGCATTACGTGATTCATATTTCATGCACACCTTTTTACTTTCAACCATCATCATGGACTTACCGACAAGGACGTATTTCTATTCAAGACATTTAGGCACACATTTGAGCAAATAGGAGTCTTAGGAACATCACAATTTCTTACACAATCTTTCTTTAGCTTTCCTTTGAGACACAACTGGAAGTCAAGGCATTTAGATATGCAACCCATACTTTGAACACATTCTCAAATAGTAGTACAACATAACAAGAGCATTTGAATTACTTATTGATCACGGATGTCTGGACACCGGTTTATTCGGGTAATCGATTCACAATGAGCAACTCGGGACTCACATGGATATTATGGTGTTCAATTTTTAAGAGAATATTTTAGCCAACATACCTCACTTGAGGTTCCTTAACTCTAAAATATTCCGGAAATCTCAGCAACTTCAATCTATTTTAGAAAAGTAACAAATTGTACCAAAATTAGGAAGATGATCATGGTTCTAGCTCATTTGACTATTTTATCAAGCACCAGGTGTACATTAAGGTTTCAAGGTCCTTTTATGGAGGATTCCTTCATCCCACAACCCCTGCTTTACTATTTTAGCTCAACATCTCCCTATAACCCATGATTAATCATGCATTTAAAATAATCCACTCCCATAGCCATGAATTATCTTACTAATTTCCCATTTCTAGTTAAATTTCGAAACTAGGAGATATGATGTAGAATCTTACCTCTAGGATGAAGACCTAGTGTGCTTCCCTTGTTAATTCTTCCAAGATTTTGAGTATAAATTGGGGAACAATTGATAAAGGAATTCTCTCCCTCTCCGGAGCCTTCTCTCCCTCTCAAAAGATCAAGTTCTCCCTTCAAATATGGTCCATAGAGCCTAGATAACGAAGTGGGGTTGGGTTATAAAACCCAAAAATGAAGCTGCGAAATGGGATTTGCGGTCGCATATGCAACTGCATAATGCTTCCGCGATCCCCGAAATGGCCCTTCAGAACTGGGCTGGTCTACCCCACTTTGCGGCCGTTATGCGGTCTGCAGACTTGTTTTGTGGTCGCATAATGCGCCGTAGAACCTCCTTCCGCAAAATTTCCATGCTTGTTCTGTGATCAGTGTATGGCCCGTGAAAGCATTTTGCGGTCGCATAATGGGCCACGAAATAACATCCATAAATGGCCCAAATGACTGTCTCACTCTGCTATCATTCTGCGGCCCGCAGAGCGATTCTCCGGCCGCATAATGAGCCGCAGAAATGCCCTTTTCTGCCAAACATTTTCCTTCAACTCCCCTACGCACTATTAAACCCAAAAAATCTGTACCACAGCTCGCAAGCTCGTAGCAAAGAATCTCTACTATCATTGATACATACACCTACCTCAGCACCACGAAACCCCGGGTGTTAGGAAAATTTTATGGGGCCTTACATCCTCCCCCACTGAAGATCAGTCGTTCTCGAATGAGGGTCTAAATCCGCCCTTAAAACTCATGATGACCCAGCTATAACTTCACACACTAGCAGACCCGAATTTTTTCTAACTCTCCAAATTTCCAAATATTTTGGCAAGGTTTCCCTTGCAACTGGGCCTATCCACCTGTCAGATAATCCCAGAAACCAATCCCAACAGCATGTACATAAACCAACGATGCAACACAATATGAAACAACACCAACCATGGCCTCATAAGCAATATATTATTAGAAAGGAAACACCCTGAGCAAAAACTGTACAAGCGATACTTAGTTCATACGAAGTAATTTCATAGGAACTATTACATATCTATTCAAACAAATGAGGGTACTTCTTTTTCATTTCTTCCCCGGCCTCCCACGTGGCCTCTTGAACCTGCTTGTTTCGCCATAACACTTTCATGGAGGCAATTTCTTTATTTCTTAGCTTTTTGACCTACCTATCATGAATGGCAACTAGAGTTTCTTCATTAACCTCAATAGTCTCAACTGGCACAATAGCCGACGGATCTCCAACTACCTTCTTCAACATAGACATATGGAATACTTGGTGCACTAATGACATCTCAGGTGGTAGCTCAATCTTTTACGTCACCTGACGAATCCTCTGAAGTATTTTGTATGGCCCGACATACCTCAGACTCAATTTCTCTTTCTTTCCAAACCGCATTATACCCTTCATGGGGGAAACCTCCAACAACACCCAATCATCTTCTTTGAACTCCAAATTCCTGCGATGAACATTCGAATAGGACTTTTGACGACTCTGAGCAGTTTTCAACTGATCCTCAATGACCTTAACCTTCTCTGCCTGAAGCACGAGGTCTGGTCCTATCAATTCCGCTTCCCCAATCTCGAACCACCCAATGGGGGATCTACATCTTCTACCATATAAGGCCTCGAATGTTTCCATGTGAATACTAGCATGATAACTATTATTGTAGGCAAATTCTATGAGCGGAAAATGAACGTCCCAGCTACCCTTGAAGTCAATGACACAAGCGCGAAAAATATCCTCAAGCGTCATAATAGTCTGCTCTGCCTGCCCGCCAGTTTGCGGGTGAAAGGCTGTACTAAGATTCACCTAAGTACCATTCGCCTGTGCTGAAATTCCTTCCAAATATTAGCCGTGAACTGCGCCCCTTGATCCGAAGTGATATAAATTGGAGTGCCATGCAACCTGACTATTTCCTAGATATACAACTAGCATATTGTTCCACTGTGTCGGTAGATTTAACTGGAAAAAAGTGTGTTGATTTCGTGAGTCGATGCAAAATCACCCAAATTGAGTCGATTTTGCGCGGCGTGCGTGGCAGTCCTACCAAAAAGTCCATATTAATCATTCCCCACTTCCACATTGGAATTTCTATGTTCTGTGCCAACCCAGTAGGCCGTTGGTGTTCGGCCTTTACTTGCTGACAACTCGGACATCTTTCCACAAAGTCCGTGACATTCCTCTTCATGGCATTCAACCAATAGACTTCCTTGAGATCATGATACGTCTTTGTAGAGCCCAAGTGTACGGAATACTTGGAAGTCTGAGCCCCCATCATGATATTTCGCTCGGAGACTATCTACATTTGGAACACACAGCCACCCTTGGTACCGTAGTGTACCATTATCCATTCCAAGAGAAAAAGCCATAGTCTTATGTTTATGAATCCCCACCTTCAATTGTTCCAACAATGGATCGACGTATTGCTTCTCTTTGACTTCCACAACAAGCGATGATTCAGGCATATTTTGCACAACTACCCCTCCTTCACTGGAGTCCGCAAGATGAACTCCCAAACTAGACAATCGATTAACCTCCTTGGCCAATGNAATCCTCTGAATTATTCTGTATGGCCCGACATACCTCAGACTCAATTTCTCTTTCTTTCCAAACCGCATTATACCCTTCATGGGGGAAACCTCCAACAACACCCAATCATCTTCTTTGAACTCCAAATTCCTGCGATGAACATTCGAATAGGACTTTTGACGACTCTGAGCAGTTTTCAACTGATCCTCAATGACCTTAACCTTCTCTGCCTGAAGCACGAGGTCTGGTCCTATCAATTCCGCTTCCCCAATCTCGAACCACCCAATGGGGGATCTACATCTTCTACCATATAAGGCCTCGAATGTTTCCATGTGAATACTAGCATGATAACTATTATTGTAGGCAAATTCTATGAGCGGAAAATGAACGTCCCAGCTACCCTTGAAGTCAATGACACAAGCGCGAAAAATATCCTCAAGCGTCATAATAGTCTGCTCTGCCTGCCCGCCAGTTTGCGGGTGAAAGGCTGTACTAAGATTCACCTAAGTACCATTCGCCTGTGCTGAAATTCCTTCCAAATATTAGCCGTGAACTGCGCCCCTTGATCCGAAGTGATATAAATTGGAGTGCCATGCAACCTGACTATTTCCTAGATATACAACTAGCATATTGTTCCACTGTGTCGGTAGATTTAACTGGAAAAAAGTGTGTTGATTTCGTGAGTCGATGCAAAATCACCCAAATTGAGTCGATTTTGCGCGGCGTGCGTGGCAGTCCTACCAAAAAGTCCATATTAATCATTCCCCACTTCCACATTGGAATTTCTATGTTCTGTGCCAACCCAGTAGGCCGTTGGTGTTCGGCCTTTACTTGCTGACAACTCGGACATCTTTCCACAAAGTCCGTGACATTCCTCTTCATGGCATTCAACCAATAGACTTCCTTGAGATCATGATACGTCTTTGTAGAGCCCAAGTGTACGGAATACTTGGAAGTCTGAGCCCCCATCATGATATTTCGCTCGGAGACTATCTACATTTGGAACACACAGCCACCCTTGGTACCGTAGTGTACCATTATCCATTCCAAGAGAAAAAGCCATAGTCTTATGTTTATGAATCCCCACCTTCAATTGTTCCAACAATGGATCGACGTATTGCTTCTCTTTGACTTCCACAACAAGCGATGATTCAGGCATATTTTGCACAACTACCCCTCCTTCACTGGAGTCCGCAAGATGAACTCCCAAACTAGACAATCGATTAACCTCCTTGGCCAATGGACTTTGATGTGCCTCCAAGTGAGCCAAACTACCCATAGATTTCTGGCTAAAGCATCTGCCATAACATTGGATTTTCCCGGGTGATATAGAATATCGAGGTCGTAATCTTTGAGTAATTCCAGCCATTTTCTCTACCTCAAATTCAATTCCTTTTATTTGAAAATGTATTGAAGACTCTTATAGTATGTGAATATATCCACATGGACCCTATATAAATAATGACGCAAATATTTCAATGCAAGTACCGCCGCCGCAAGTTCTAAGTCATGTGTTGGATAGTTCTTTTGATGATTCTTGAGTTGCCTAGAATCATAAGATATTACCTTGCCATGTTGCATCAATACACACCCAAGCCAGATTCTTGAAGCATCACAATACACCACAAACCCATAAGTACCCTATGGTAGGGTTAACACCGGTGCCGTAGTCAATCTTGATTTCGGCTCCTAGAAGCTCCTTTCACAAGCATCTGACCATTGGAACTTAACTACCTTCTGCGTCAAATTAGTTAACGGAGAGGCGAGAGTAGACAAACCCTCCACAAACTTTCTGTAATATCCAGCTAAGTCCAAGAAACTACGAATCTCTGTTGGAGTAGGAGGTCTAGGCCAATTCTTCACAACTGTAATCTTCTATGGATCCAACTTAAATCCTTCCCTTGAGATGGCATGACCCAAGAACGTGATAGAGTCAAGCCAAAATTCACATTTCAAAAACTTTACATACAACTGGTGCTGATGTAGAGTTTGTAGAGCTGCCCTAAGATGATCGGTCTCACAGTCACGACTTCATTAATATACAAGGATATCGTCAATGAACACTATCACAAATGAGTCAATAAAAGGCTTGAAGACTCAATCATAAGATCCATAAAAGCTGCCAGAGCATTAGTTAGCCCAAAAGACATTACCAAAAATTCAAGGTGCCCATACCGAGTTCTAAACTTTGTTGCGGATTTTCTTGTTCCCCAATCTTCATTTGGTGATACCCGGATCTTAACTAAATTTTGGAGAAGTACTTAGCACCATGTAACTGATCAAACAAATCATCTATTCTTGGTAATGGGTATTTGTTTTTGATTGTGACATTGTTGACCTGCCGGTAGTCAATACATATTTTTAGCGACCAGTCCTTCTTTTGTACAAATAGAACTGGTGCGCTATAAGGCAACACACTCGGTCGGATGAAGCCCTTCTCTAACAAATCCTTCAACCGTTCCTTTAGCTCCTTCAATTCTGCTGGTGCCATCGTGTAGGGTGGAATAGATATAGGTTGCGTGCCTGACATCACATCATTCCTAAAACAAATCTCCCTCTCTGGCAAAATCCCAGGGAGCTCATCAAAAATGACCTCTAGAAATTCATTCACAACTGGCACAAACTCGAGTGTAAGTGCCTCAACATCAGTGTCCGTACCTCGGACCAAATGGTAAATACACCCTTTTTAATCATCTTCGTGGTCTTAAGGTAAGAAATAAACCTACTCTTCAGCACCACATTATCCCCCTTCTATTCAATAACTGTCTCATATTGAAAGTTAAACCTCACAGTTCTAGTTCAGCAATCTAGCTTGGAAAAACATGGATAAAGCTAATACATTCCCATTGTTACATCAAAGTCAACTATCACCAATTCAATGAGATGGGCCAAGGTGTCCCGGCAACACACCGTGACAACACAACCTCTATAAACCTGTGCGGTCAAAATAAACTTGCCAACTGGAGTAGAAACAGAGAACGACTCATGAAGTTGTTCCAAATCTATCCCAAATTCCATAGCAACATAAGGAGTAACATAGGACAAAGTGGAACCGGGATCAATAAGAGCATACACATCACGAGATTGGACAGTCAATATACCTGTGACAATGTCTGGAGAAGCCTCTGCACTTTGGCGACCACTCATGGCATAGAAACAGCTGGGTCCTCCCAAACTCTATTCTTCAACACTAACTGCACCACGCCCTACGGGTGATGGAGTGCCTCGGGCTGGAGGAGGTGCTGCGGACGTAGTAGCTGCAGAACTGGATGGTTGTGCTGAACTCCTGCCCATACCCTAGCGGGGAAAATGGCAGTCCCTTTAAATGTGACCTCTCTATCCGCACCTGTAGCATATGGGTAAGTCCATGTAACAGATTCCTAGGTGCATCTTCACACACGTACGACATGGGTGCCTTCGGTACTACTAGAACCTCCCTCTGAACTGGCCCTACTGGTGGGGTCCATTGTTGCCCTCATTGGGCCTGAAATGACTCCACTGCTGCTGACTGGGCCCTGATAGCGGTGCACTGGCTGAAGACTGAGCAAAAGACTAAGATGGCCTTGATGACCCTGCCCTAAATGCTGACCTACTACCCTCTTATTCCATTATGTTCTTCAACTTACGATTCTCTCTAGCTTGAGGAAATTCTACCATCTTCCCATAGTTAATGTCAGAATTCAATGCAGCTGTAGCGGCCTCATTGATAACCAAGGGGCTAAGGTCCGGCAAAAACTGGCGCACTCTAGCCTCCATAGTGGGCAACATGTGATATCATACTTGGGTAGGCACGCGAACTCCATATAGTACTCTCACACACTCTTCCTACCCTATTTTAGGTTCTCAAATTCTGCACTACAGGCTGTCTTAGTCTTGGCAAGCAAGAAATGGTCCATGAAAGCATCCGCAAACTTACTCCAACTTGCCGGAGGGCTTCCCTCCTCGCGGGAGTCCTCCCACATCTTAAATCAAGAATAGGCCACCCCCTTCAGGTGTTAGGAGGCCAACGCCACTCCCTTTGTCTCAGTATCACGCATAACTCTGAGGGTCGTGTGCATTTCATTGATGAAATATTGGGGGTCCTCCTCAGGATTAGTACTTGTGAAAACTGGAGGATCTAACTAAAGAAATCTGTTAACCATGGAACCAATAGAGTCCCCTTGCTGACTAGAAGAAGTAGGGGAGATATTCGACCTCTGGACCAGGGAAGCCACTATTTGAGCCAACATCTGTATGGCTCTCCTAAGATCCTCATCAGAAACACCGGGACCAAAAGATGGGGCTAGAAGTGGATCCGGAATATCGGTTGGAATATTCATTGTACCCTCACCAGGTGTAGGAACTGGTGCCGCCTGAGCAGTAATAGTAAAACCAGGCAGTGTGTTAACTGGGGGAATATCCTCACCCCACTTGTGTTCACCCACATCATCAATGATAGAATCAACCACCATCACTGGGGCAACATTGGCTCCTTGGCCAGTTCTAGCCTTCTTGTTAGGCGCCATTTAGAGAAATTTAGAGCAATGCACGATTTAAAGGAGGAACAATGGTAAAATCAGCTTTATTGCACGATCAAGAACATCAAAGAATGGTATTATTCCTAAATGTCCAAGTAGCCTCCTAATTATATATATGGTCGACAACACACCGATAAGAAGGACTCTACTAGACATGGCTCTAAAACATCCTCGGACACTATAAAACCTTAGGCTCTGATACCAAGTTTGTCATGCCCCAAACTTGGGGAGCGCGACCAACGCTCAACCAAGATAACCCAGCAAGCTTGTACACTACCTTCTACCCAAACTTACTCATGAATGACAGTAAAATCCAATTCATTAATTAATCAGTGGGGTGGATCAAGTAAACAACAACACCAATTCATTATCAGCAGTTATATCATTTATGAGCTTCCAAATTACATACTTTTTCATAGTTAATGTGGAACGAGTGATACAATTACAACATTACTACTTTGACTTTCCCCACACCAACATACCACCCACACTATGTCTATGGAGGCTCTATTAGATACAAAATAGTACAATGATAGTGCCGAAAATAAGGCTCTGGTTATACCTCAAAACATGGTGATAAAATGAACAAAAGATACATGACCTCGTGTGAAGTGGGCTGACCAAATCAACTGGGAAAAGAGTGTAGTGCTATCGTTGTTCAGTCCCTCCTGCTGTGGAACCACCAGCATCTATTAAAGATGTAGCTAAAGCCCCGGGCAAAAGGGATGTTAGTACTGTCGAATAGTACTAGTATATATGACTATACATTCTCTCAAAACAACGAGCAGTAATGCAAGTAAGGACAGTCATAATATCAGTTAAAGCCTCAAAGAATTACCAAATATAAAATTAGAGATAAAATAAGTTTTAAATAAATTTCCAAATTATAAGTTGGGAAATCTTTGGTACCAGTATACCACTATTCACAATTTCGATTATGTTTTCCAACACAGTCACCACCATGTGTCCGGCATGGCATCCGATCACGACCCGATCAGCTTGGCCGTCTCATGTGAGATCTCAACCAAATCACAATTATAGTTACAATTTCTAACACAGTTACTGCCATGTGTGTGGCATGGCGTATGATCACGACCCGATCGCCTAGGCCGTCTCATGTGCAACATCACCCTTTTCTATCAATCATCCTGTTTCATAATTCTTGCACATCTCTTCATTTCATTGGCACTAATGGTCACAATTGTATTATTTTTCTTGGCACAATTTCGATTACGATTTCATTGGCACTATTCACAATTTCGATTACGATTTCCAGCATAGTCACCACCATGTGTGCGGCATGGCATCCGATCATGACCCGATTGGCTAGGCCTTCTCTTGAGAGACATCCACCAAATCACAATTTCAATTACAATTTCTAATACAGTCACCGCCATGTGTGCATCCGATCATGACCTAATCAGCTAAGCCGTCTCATTTGAGACATCACCCTTTTCTATCAATCATCCTGTTTTATATTTCTTGAACTTCTCTTCATTTCATTGGCATTAATGGTCACAGTTGTATTATTTCTCTTGGCACATTGGCCGTGTTTCATATTTCACATTTCATATTTCATATTTCACATTTCGCATTACGTGATTCGTATTTCATGCAAACCTTATTTACTTTCAACCATCATCATGGCTTTCCAATAATAAGGCATTTCTATTCAAGACATTTAAGCACACATTTGAACAAAATAGGAGTCTTAGGCACATCACGATTTCTTACACAATCTTTCGTTAGCTTTCATTTAAAACGCAACTTGAAGGCAAGGCATTTAGATATGCAACCCACACATTGAAGAGATTCTTAAATAGTAGTACAACATAACAAGAGTCTTTGAATTACATATCGATCATGGATGTCTATTGATACCAGCTTATTCGGGTAATCAATTCACAATGAGCAACTCGGGACTTGTATGGATATTGTGGGGTTTAATTTTTAAGAGAAGTGTTTAGCCAACATAACTCACTTGAGATTCCTTAACTCTAAAATGTTCCAGAAATCTTAGCAACTTCAATATATTTTAGAAAAGTAACAAATTGAACACAAATTAGGAAGATGATCATGGTTCTAACTCATATGAGCATTTTATCAAGAACTATGTGTACATTAAGGTTCCAAGATTTTTTTATGGAGGATTCCTTCATCCCACAACCCCTTCTTTACTATTTTAGCTCAACAATCTCCCTACATCCCACGATCAATCATGCATGCAAAATAAGCCACTCCCATACCCATGAATTATCTTACTAATTGCCCATTTCTAGTTAAATTTCGAAATTAAGAGATTGGGTGTAGAATCTTACCTCTAGGATGATGACCTTGTGTGCTTCCCTTGTTAATTCTTCCGAGATTTAGAGTAAGAATTGGGGAATAATTGATTGAGGAACTCTATCCCTCTCCGGAACCTTTTCTCTCTCTCAAAATATCAAGTCCTCCCTTCAGAAATGGTCCATAGAATCTAAATAACGAAGTGGGTCGGGTTATAAAACCCCAAAATTAATCTCTGAAATGGGATCTGCAGTCGCATATGTGACCGCATAATGCTTCTGCGGTCCGCGAAATGGGCCGCAAAATGGCCCCCCGAAACTGGGCTAGTTTTCCCCACTCTGCGGCCGTTATGCAGTCCACATACCTATTTTGCGGTCGCATAGTGCGCCGCAGAACCTCCCTCCACAAAATTTCCATGCTGGTTATCTGATTACTGTGCGGCCTGTGAAATCATTTTGTGGTCGCAAAATGGGTCGCAAAATGACATCCAAAAATGGCCCAAATGACTGTCTCACTATGCGGCCATTCTGTGACCGCATAATGGGCTGTAGAACTGCCCTATTCTTCCAAACATTTTCCTTCAACTCCCTAGCGCACAGTTCAACCCAAAAAGTCCGTACCGTGATCACTAATACATACGCCTACCTCGGCACCACAAAACCCCGGGTTTTAGGAAATATTCACGAGGCCTTACACTTATTATAATGTCTCCATACCGGTTAGTGTTCGGGAAAGCTTGCCATCTTTCGATGGAACTAAAGCACAAGGCAATGTGGGCTTTAAAGAAACTAAAATCTTGATTTGGATGTAGCCGCTAACTTGCTGGTTGCACACTTGAATGAATTGGATGAGGTCTGGTACCATGCATATATAAGAGTTCGTCCTTGTACAAAGAAAAGAAGAAATATCTTCATGACAAATACATTTGGAACAAAGAGTTTCAAGGTGGGTGATCTTGTATTATTGTTTAACTCAAGGTTGAGGATGTTTCCTAGAAGCTCAAGTCCAAGTGGAGTGGCTCATTTGAAATTGTTGCTGTGACACCTTTCGGTGCATTGGATTGGAAAAAGAAGAACAATGAAGTATTTCATCAATATTTACCGGGTGAAGGACTACTTGGGTAAAGTTGGAGAGAGACACGTGGTGGCGGTCATCTACTTCAGCTGAAAATGCTTTGACATTGCGTCATGCCACGACGTTAAATCAGACGCTTCTTGGGAGGCAACACAAGTTCTTTTCCTTTTTCTTTTGCAGTTAGGTGTTATTTGTTGTTTCTAACTTGATTTTAAGTGTTCTACATGGTTGAGTGTTACATGCAAGAAGGGTGGACAAAAATGGATAAGTGTTGAAGGAAATGTGGATTGCATATTTTAATTGTGGGGCTGAAGAATTAATCACAGTAGAAGAGTTTGCGCGGCCACACATTTTACATGCGGACCGCATTTTTGGAAGCTCAAAAAAAAATAATTTGCAAATTCTGTGAAGTTTGGGCCTGTCAGTGTGGGGCTAATCTACGGCCGCGAGAGGAATTGTGCGGACCACACAACTGACACATCCATTGCTGCCCATGTGAAGGAGTGTGGGTCGCACTTTGAATTGTGCGGCTGCACTTAACCCTTTTCCCTTTCAAAAGGTATGAGTATAAATAGACGTTCTTTTTTCATTTTACACTTTTCATCGACCACAGAATTAATTTTGCTCTACAAGATTTACTGAGAGATTTTCACTATCAACCACACTCACATACATGTGCTCACACGATCTAGTACACTCACTTCATCTGGTATGCTTCACTTCATATTAATCTTTTGTGTTAGTTTACTTTTTGAGATTTTGCAACTTTGTTTTTTGGCCATCTGTTATTAGAGTTCATCCATCTGTCTGTGTGGGGTAGATCTATGCTGGGTAGTAATTAATACATGCTAAATTGGGTTGGGTTAATTAAATTTGATGTGAATACCATGTTCCCATACTGATTTGTACAAGTAATTGCAAAATCTAAGTGAAAAAATGCTCACTGCTCGTTAATTTTGAAATCTGTGGCCGTACTTGAATTTGTATAGTTTGCAGTTTGGTTGTTTTGGTAACTGGTGAAGGCAAGTACTTTCTAAGGCTGCACTTTAATTGTTCAAACCACAAAATAACTGTTCAGGCCGCACTTTGGGTTTGCACTACAAACAGAGACTTGTCTCTTGGAAGCTCAAAAGTGCGGACCGCACTTAAAATTCCACGGATTGCATATGAATTCCGCGGCCGCACTTTGGCCGTCACACTATCTTCAGAGAGGAGACAACTGAGCCACTGAAATTTCTTGTTAGAAGTGTGGTCGCACATGAAAATGTGGAGTCCGCAGTCCCATTTCACGACCGCATATCAGACAAATGCGCACCACAAATCCCATATTCTGCAAGCATGTCTTCCTGTTTTAACCCTAATGTGTCCACATTGTTCTCCCTTGCATACATAAGTCCTATTTGTGTTAAATGATGACGTGTAACTAACAATCCTCTTTGTTCTGATACAAACAATGGTTCGATCATGAGGCCGCGGCAAAACTGCAAAAGGTAGAGGAGACTCTTCTAGGGGTTGAGGTAGAGGTGCCTTGCCCCTCAATGAGCCCAAGACTATTTGGAAGAAGGCCACAATAGGCAGAGGGAGGGGTGCAGACCTCTCCGACTCTAGTTCTTATGGCCCATCTAGGGAGGCTTCCGAGGGCAACTCTGTGTCTATTTCAGAGGAACAGACAGTTGCATAGTCCAGGTGACATATGCGATCCGAGCCTTTGGATGTGCCTTTATCATCTAATATAACTTCCGAGGTTTAGGAAAGCTATAGCTAGGGCTCCGAGCCAGCTGCTCTAGTGTGCAAGATATTCCAGATGATGGAAAAAGGGGAAAAGGTACATCTGCTGGGTTGAGCGGACAAAGAAGAAGGAAGCTTGGGAAAACAAATTTGTGATTTTGGTTGCTTTTACCAATTTATGGATGTTATGGCCGGTGAGATCATTGACATATGAGAGGCAGTTTCTGTTTAGGGATCTTGATAAATACAACCCTATAGTTCAGTACAAGAAAGGGATGGAGGTTGTTTACTGAGAAGGTCGTGGATGTCAAGGAGCACCTTGTCCCCGAGTTCTGTGCCAACATTTCACACATTCGCAAGGGGACAAAGGTGACCAAGGTACATAACATTAAGGTGAAGTTTGATGAGCACACGCTGAGTGCGTACTTGGGATTTGAGGACGCGGAGCGAAAGGTCCTGCCATGGATTACTGCTTGGGTATCCATTCAACGGAGTACATTGAGATTTGAGGCAAAATGTTGCTAGACCTTTGTGTGTAGCAGGCTTGAGTTGTGCCAGAATGAGAACAACTTGGCTATTCCACATACGTGTCTTGTAGATTTTATCATGGCCGTGTACCCGATAAATGTGGGTGCTCTGATGTCGACCAACATCTCTTTGGTAGTGCAATAGACTAACACGGCTTACCACTGCCCCAGTACCATTTCAAAGAACCTCATATATGAAAAGGTAGAGCCAAAGCCATTTGATACAAAGGTAAAGCCCAAGAAGCCATTTGAGTGGTACTCGTTGCAGGATCGGACCAACCCAAAGAAGAGTGTCCAGCCTTTTACTACTACATGCCAGCCAATGAGCCGATAGTGGTGGACACAATTGATATTCCATCTACATTAGTTGAGCCATGTACTGGTGCAGTAGCTATGCCTCTACCTCCATCTTCAGCTCCATCCATATCTCCTTCCAAAGCTCCTAGGGTAGTCCCTACTCCGGTTCTGAGGCTGGTGCCCATGCCTACGGGCCCACTTTCTGCTTTGTGAATCTCCCAGAAATTTGAGTATGTCAACAACTAGATGCAGGCAGCTACTTCAAAACTGTCTGAGATATCTACTATTGTTGCAGAGCAGTCATTTACACAGGCACCGTAGGATTCTACTGAGCTTGATGAGAAGCTNCCTACTATGGTTTTGAGGCTGGTGCCCATGCCTGCAGGCCCACTTTCTGCTTTGCGAGTCTCCTAGAAATTGGAGAATGTCAACAACTGGGTGCAGGCACCTACTTCAAAGCTGTCTGAGATATTTAGTATTGTTGTAGAGCAATCATTCACACAGGCTCCGTAGGATTCTACTGAGCTTGATGAGAAGCCGGGAAAGATTCTGGACAACCAAAAGGTGATCATGGACACTCTGGTACATCATGGTTCAGTTATTGAGGGCTTGACCAATCAGGTCAAGAAGATGAGGAAGTGTCAATCCAGAAAGAAGGCTGAAGACAAGTTACGAGTTGAGGTGACTCGGCTAACTACTGCTGGGGATTTACTATTTGATATGCTTCTTGACCCAGACTAGTACACCCCAGATCCATCAGCACAGGTTGCTCCAGCTGAATAATCTGAGGAGCCATGCCTTGCTGCCGACACTGCTGACGTAGTGTGTGCAATGTTCGCCACTCCCAGATATGATTATGATGATATATATTTGGCTAACTCAACATGGGTTGATGGTACTGGGGACACTGAGATGTCCAAGGCTGCTTAGGGAGTTTCTTCGGCCTCTCTCCTTTTACACTTATTTGTTTAAGCATTGGAAACTATTTTATTTAAAATCTATCTTTAGATAGTTATTGCTTTCATTAGCTTGTTCAATTGTTTATTTTGATTTTTGTTTTTGTTAGTAGCTTTTATTTATGTTAGTAGTTTTCATGTTTCCTGTAGTAGTATAGATAATAAGCCTTTGGTTTTCTTAATGTCACGGTTCTTTCCAAAGGTAGTCTTTTGTGTGAACTGGGTGACTCTTCCCGAGGATGGATGGTGTGACAACCTTCTTAAGGGAATGAGTCCATTTTTTTGTTTAGGTAATAATAATAGAAGTAGTAATGAATAAAAGCCTTAATAGAGTCATTCTAAAAAAAAGAGTTATGCATGCTTCATTTGGCACCAACACACTTAACTGCGTGCTTATGGTTTGAAACAACATTTTTGAAATACAATAGCTATAGTTAGTGACTTAGAGACTCTTGGGTTGACTTTTGTAGTTATTGAATGGTTGATCGGACCAAAAATTGATTGTGATTATTGTAGGCTTTAGACTCTATCCTCTTTTACAGTCTAGTTGCATGAGGGGTGAGGTGATTTTTGTTGCTAGTCCAAGTATTTATGTGAATGGTCTAGAACTTGCCCCGAATGTGTTTCAAGATGAAGTTATAGATTTGCTTGGTTTGGAAGATGATTGTAGGCTCCTTCGTCCGTTTGAGCCTTCTATTGCCACCCAATACTTATTATCCCTAGTCAACCCCCTCTGAGCCTTTAGCCTTTCTTAATTGGTAACCATGCTACAAGCATTTACC
>AWOL01S0026631.1:59619-76353 GCA_000715115.1 Nicotiana otophora | reverse complement strand
AGATATGATGATGATGATATACATTTGGCTAACTCAACATGGGTTGATGCTGCTGGGGACACTGAGATGTCCAAGGCTGCTTAGGGAGTTTCTTCGCTCTCTCTCCTTTTACTCTTATTTTGTTAAGCATTGGAAACTATTTTATTTTAAATCTATCTTTAGATAGTTATTGCTTTCATTAGCTTGTTCAATTGTTTATTTTGATTTTTGTTTTTGTTAGTAGCTTTTATTTATGTTAGTAGTTTTCATGTTTCCTGTAGTAGTATAGATAATAAGCCTTTGGTTTTCTTAATGTCACGGTTCTTTCCAAAGGTAGTCTTTTGTGTGAACTGGGTGACTCTTCCCGAGGATGGATGGTGTGACAACCTTCTTAAGGGAATGAGTCCATTTTTTTGTTTAGGTAATAATAATAGAAGTAGTAATGAATAAAAGCCTTAATAGAGTCATTCTAAAAAAAAGAGTTATGCATGCTTCATTTGGCACCAACACACTTAACTGCGTGCTTATGGTTTGAAACAACATTTTTGAAATACAATAGCTATAGTTAGTGACTTAGAGACTCTTGGGTTGACTTTTGTAGTTATTGAATGGTTGATCGGACCAAAAATTGATTGTGATTATTGTAGGCTTTAGACTCTATCCTCTTTTACAGTCTAGTTGCATGAGGGGTGAGGTGATTTTTGTTGCTAGTCCAAGTATTTATGTGAATGGTCTAGAACTTGCCCCGAATGTGTTTCAAGATGAAGTTATAGATTTGCTTGGTTTGGAAGATGATTGTAGGCTCCTTCGTCCGCTTGAGCCTTCTATTGCCACCCAATACTTATTATCCCTAGTCAACCCCCTCTGAGCCTTTAGCCTTTCTTAATTGGTAACCATGCTACAAGCATTTACCTGTATTGTTGTAATCCTCTCTTGGCACACGACCCTTCCTTAACACTCTTTTGAAATAAGTAGCTTAAGTGATAAGTTTGGGGAGAGTTGAGAAATTTGAAAGAGGTATCAAGGCACCAAAAAGAGAAAAGAAATGATCTCTGTGAAAATAGAAGGCAAGAAAAGAAAAAGAACAAAAAGGAAATGCTAAAAAGAGAATAAAAAGGAAGGTTGATGGAATCAAAAAGAGGCAATTACCTCTAGTTTGAGCATCAAGGGAGAAAAGGAATGAAATAAACAAGAAAGAGTGATGTCAAGTCTCTCTAGACCGCAAGAAACGTAGATGCCTCTAAGTGTTGCTAAATGTGAGCCAAGAAATGAAAATGTGGAGTGCTTAAGGAAGGGTTTAACCTCTTATCCCACGAATGACACATACAAATAAGTGGAACTCTGATCAAATAAAACTTATGGTTAACAGCATCTAATGCAACAACCTCAGTCATATCGGGGAAAGCATAATAATGGACCTGACCTCCCCCTCTAGGATATCCTCTACCCGCATGTTCTCTACCTCTACCCGGTTGTGCAAGTGAAGTAGCAACTAGAGCAATAGCTATAGCCTGAATTCCCTGTGAGGTCTACCCCTTCGATGCCTGAGATAATCCCTCACCATATGCCTTGTGTAATGATACGCGAAATAACTCCTTTGCGGGCATGGTTGTAGGTATTGAGTTTGCCTCGGACGAATTAAATAACCACTGTAGGAACCCAGTGCAGAAGGTGCACTAGAGGATGGCTGTCCAAAATGAGTACCTTGAGGTCCGTTACTAGCTAGAGCACAACATGTAACCTGAAGTGCAGACTGAACTAGTCGATTGATAAATCCTCTTCAATGACAATTTGTAGCTTAACAATGGGAACCGCTAAATCCTCCAAAACCTCGAGGCCTCTTGGTCTCTCTATCTCCGCTCTTCTACCCATTGATACGCTTCAACCTCCTACCAATCTCCAAAACCTAGTGGAATAGAGTCCTTGTCACTAGCTCCCGTTCCATCCCAAATCTGAGGCTGTAACCGAGTCCCTCAATAAATCTGTAGATTCTATCTCTAACAGGGGAAACCAAAGCATGTGCATGACGAGATAACTCGGTAAACCTCATAGCATACTCATTCACGGTCATAGTCCCCTGGTGAATCTTCTCGAACTCGGTGCGAAACGCATACCTTGGGGTTTGTAAGTGGTACAGCACCAAATGGCCTTCTTTCCTCATAAGTTTTCCACCATCAATATGATGGCCCCATCAGCTGGAAAGTAGTAAGATCGCCCCCGATCAACTCCACTATGCCATAGTATATAGAATACAGTGACACTAGTCCAAGAAACCTTATGCATCCTCATAAGACCCATTGCTGCAATGAGGAGGATGATCCTTCTAGAGCATCTCTAACCTCTCCTGCTCCTCCTCTGACGCAACTGGCCTGACCTTGGGCTTAACTGTAACCACGTGCTGATCGTTATAACACTTGGAGCCAGATCAATGTGAGCCCGCTATTTTGTAGGGTGGGGCAGGAATTTGAGCTCCTCCCCTATCCTGAGAAGTAGATGGTGTAATCGGGATCAACCCTGCCTAAGACAAAGTACGAAACTGTAAGGCCCCGTAAAAGTTCATCAAGAATTTAAGTTTTTATACTGCCAATGTAAGCTAATGTGCCACAAATTGGATTTTTTGATTGTACAATGCATCGTGGAGTAGGTAGACGAATACGTAAAAATGACAATAATATGGTCCATTATGCTATAGCGGATCTGTTCCGCTGACCACATAATCACCACAGTATGAATCAGAAGCAATTCAAATTTGAAAACCATTTTGTGTCCATTCTGCTGGCCGCATAACCATTATGATGTCATGAAATTGCATGGCGCCGTTGACCAGACCTAACCAAGAATTTGAAAAACCTTTTGTGGCCATTTCGCTAGCCGCATAACGATTCTGTTGGCCACATAACCATTCTGCTACCCCAAAATGGCTTCACAGAATTGACATACCATTTCATGGCCATTCTGCTGGCCACGTATCTTTTCTTCTACAGTGGAATTGTACCACATAATTGACATCGGGGGTTATTTTTGAAAATTTTCTTACCCAACTCCATTTTGATTAGTAGCCTTTGGGGCTCATTTCGAAGCAAAAATCTATTGTTTTAGAGAGAAGTGATAGTATCATGGATAGAGAGGGAGAAGACCTAGTCATTCTAACCATCAATCCTTGCCCCAATCATGAAGATTCAAGGGAAGCCACTCACTAGACCATCATCTACCCGGGTGCGACCTTGTCCTAAAACAAAATTGTTATGGGTTTAATTAGGTTATGGAATCAGAGATAGGCTATGCATGTAACATTAGGTGGTAGTATGTGGGGTTGTTGAACTATTTTGGGTAGTTTCTTGTTGAAATTGGTTGAGGGGAGAGGGGATTACCATTGTAGAGTTTTGTAGTCAATTTTGGGTAATAGGTGTTTGAACAAATTCCCAAGAGACTTATATCATGCGAATCCTTCTATTTATTATCAGAGTTTAGCTATCTTCCTATAGATATATATTTCTAGGGGTGTTGGGACGTTGTAGTAACTTAAGTAATGCTCGAGAAAGGTATGTTGTCTAGAACTTCTCTCTTATAATTGAATTCCATGATGTTTCCGTAAGTTTCAAGTATGGTTGGCCCCAGGTTCCTATGTTTCCGGCTAGCAGGTTCCTAATTCCTATGTTTCGAGTAATCAAAGTGTCGAAATATGTATGTACTCAAAACATGTTCCAATTACTCCTATCTAATCATGATCTCCTTAGGGAACGTGTTCAAGTATGGTTTATGTGTTAAAGCGTTATAACTTCAATTTATGTTTAAAACGAAAGTCCATTATGCTTAACTTGGAAAGAATACTCATAGCACCTAATACCCCTAATTCTCATATTTATACTTAAGGACTTTATTTCAAATTCTCTCATTGTTTATAATCTATAAAGATGCTTGAAAGGGAAAGAAGTGAGTTGGGGATATAAAGTGTGGCCACCGTGCCATTAATTAAAGTTATACTTGTGGCCAATGGTGCCAATGAGATGAAATGATGTGTGAAAGATTTTAAAATGAGCCTTCAATCAACTATTCCATTTTTACTCTGAAAATAGAATTGCCTAAAGGCCTATGTACTCAAGTCGTGTTAAAATATTGTTTTTTCAACTAATACCGATGATTTGAACCATTGTTTTAGTCGTAAATCACCATGATCTCTTTTATAAACATCTCCAATGTGATTTGAGTTCTTACATACTCATAAGTTGAAATTGTGTGTTACCTATGATTCCATATGTTGATGTTTATGATGATGATCCTTGAAAGTAAAGAAATGAAAATGTGAAATATGAGATACGACCACCGTTCCATGAATGAAGAATCATATGTGTGGCCAAGAGAACCAATAAAATAATGATGTTGTGCATGGTTGAACGTATTAATAAAGCTATATATGGTGTGAAAGGTTATGAGGTGAATGTATTTGTATTTATGTTTTCTTTGTATGCAAAACAAAAATATTTTCGGGAGTATCGTTAGTCACCGAGGAAGGGTAGGTTGAAACAACCTAACCCTAAAACTACACGTGCCGGTGTAGGAGTTATTGAGGGATAAATCCCCATATTGATATGATGAAATTATTTTCCTTAATTGGGATGATATTATTCCCCTTATTTAAGATGAGATAATTGCTAGCAGAGGGTGATGTCTATTTTACTACACTTCATGGCACCTATTGAGTTGAAGGGACTACTTTAGGATTTTATTGCTAAGGGTTTTAGCAGGCCCAGTGTGTCCCCTTGGGGTGCACCGATTCTATTTATGAAGAAGAAGGATAGCTCTATAAGGATGTGTATTGATTATAGGCAGCCGAACAAAGTTATTATCAAGAACAAGTACCCACTACCGCATATCGATGATTTATTTGATCACCTTGAGAGTGCTAGGGTGTTGTCGAATATTGATTTGAGATCGGGGTACCATCGATTGACGATTCGTCCTTCAAATATTTTGAAGACAGCTTTCAGAACCCGCTATGGTCACTATGCGTTTCTCGTGATGTCATTTGGGCTGACCAATCCCCCAACAGCCTTTATGCACTTGATGAATTGTGTATTTTAACCCTCTCTTGATTGCTTCGTCATAGTTCTCATTGATGACATATTGGTTTATTCACGTAGCCAGGAGGATCATGAGCAGCATCTAAGGATCGTGCTCCAGACTTAATTCTCCAAGTGTGATTATTGGCTTGATTCAAATGAATTTTTGGGCCATGGGTTGTTTAGTGAGGGGATTAAGGTGCATCCAAAGAATGTGGAGGCACTTCAATGTTGGCCCAGACCATCTTCTACTATTAAGATTGGGAGTTTCCTTAGTATCGTCGGGTATTATCGTCTTTTTGTGGAGGGTTTCTCATCCATTGCTGCACTTTTGACTAGATTCACCCATTGGTGCCCAATCCATGTGGCCCAATTAGTATGAGAAAAAATTTCTGAAGCTTAAGACTATATTTACCATAGCTCCAGTTCTGGTTTTGCCTTCAACATCTGGTTCTTATACAGTTTATTGTGATGCTTTACGGATTTGCATTAGTTGTGAATTGATGTAGGATGGTAGAGTTATTCCATATGCTTCACGTTAGTTGAATCCCCATGAGAAGAACTATCCTATACATGATTTGGAGTTGGCAGCCATTATTTACGCATTGAAGATTTTGAGGCAGTATCTCTATGGCATGTCTTATAAGGTGTTCACATATCACAGGAGTCTACATCGCTTGTTCAAGCAAAAGGATCTGAACTTAAGGCAATGGAGGTGGTTAGAACTATTAAAGGACTATGATATCACCATTTAACATCCGGGAAAGGCCAATTTGGGGGCCGATACTTTGAGTAGGAAGGTTGAGAGCATGGGAAGTCTTGCTTATTCCAGTATGGGAGAGAACGTTAGCATTGGATGTTCAGGCTTTGGCCAATCGATTGGATATTTTGGAGCCCAGCAGGTTCTTGCTTGCATGGTTTCACTGTATTTCTTGTTTGAGTGTGTCAATATGATGATCCCTACTTGCTTGTCCTAAAGGACATGGTGCAACACGGTGATGCCGAGGAAGTTACTATTGGACATGATACAGGGTTGGTTCTGTATGCCGAATGTCGATGGGATGCGATATTTGAAACTTTTGGAGGCCCACAGTTCACAGTAGTATATTCATCCGGGTGCCACAAAGTTCACAGTAGACTTCTACGGACCTTAAGGAAATTTGATGTAGTATGGGTCATTGTGGACAGACTGACCAATTCTTTACACTTCATTCTGGTCGTGATATATACTCTTCAAAAAAGTTGGATCACATTTTTATTCGTGAGAATGTTCGCCTTCATGGTGTGCCCGTATTTATTTTCTCAGATTGAGGAACTCAGTTCATATCGTAATTTTGTAGAGCAGAGCAATGAGAGTTGGGCATATAGGTAGAGTTGAGCATAACATTTCATCCCTAGACAGACGGGTAGTCCGAGCACACTATTCAGAACTTGGAGGACATGTTATGTATCTGTGTCATTAACTTTGGAGGTTCATGGGATCAATGTCTTCCATTAATAGAGTTCACCTACCACAAAAACTATCAGTTGAGTATCCAGATGGATCCTTATGAGGCCTAATAAAGGAGGCAATGTCGTTCACCGGTTGGTTGGTTTGTGCCTGGGGAGGCTAGGCTCTAAGGAATTGACCTGATCCATGATGCTTCGGAGAAGGTGAAGTTGATTTAGGAGTGGCTTCATATAGCTAAATACAGGAAGAAGAGTTATGATGACATGAAATCTCGTAATGTTGCATATAATGTGGGGGAGAAGGTTTTGCTTAGAGTTTCACCCATGAAAGGTGTGATGAGATTCGGGAATAAGTACAAATTGAGCCCTAGGTATATTGGTCCTTTGGAGGTTCTTGAGAGAGTGGGAGAGGTGGCCTACAGACTTTGCTTGTTGCCTCCCATAGCTTGGAAACAAATGTGGGTATGTAGATTTCATTTGTTCTTTCGTTTCCCATGTCACTTCTTCCTTACTATTATTCTTACAGAGCACTTTAACTGAAGCCACTTCTTTAGTTTGCAACTTTCGGACATTACGATCCAGAATGGCCACAAGAACTTCTTCGTTGGATAGATCTCATGTAACTTTAATAACTTCAAGAGGGGTGATACGCAATGGGTCACTTAAACATATGCCGGTCATAGATATATGAAATACCGGATGCTCTGCCTCCAATTCCGGGGGTAACTCCAACTTATAAGCCACTTGACCGACCTTTTTGTATGATTCGATACGGTCTGATATATTAGGGGATGAGTAACTCCAACTTATAAGCCACTCCAACTCCAAATATCGTTGCCGGCTATCTGAGAAAAAATATTTGCCTGCTCTGAGCAGTCAATAATCAATTTCGAATCTCCTTAACCTTTCCCCCAACTTGTTGCACCAACTCAGGCTCTGATAACTTTGTTTCACCAACTTCTAACCGTCCTATAGGAGATATGCACGTTCGTCTGTGTAAGGCCTCATATGTTGCCACCTGAATGCTGGCATGGTAGCTGTTGCTGTAAGAAAATTTGATGAGTAATATATGATCCTCCTAATCACTCTTGAAGTCCAGAACATTGGCCCGTAACATGTCCTAGAGCGTTTGAATAGTGCGCTCGGCCTCGCCATGGATTTTTGGATACAAAGTTGTACTGAGGTTGATCCTTATAACTAACCCTTCGTGGAATGATTTCCAATAATTAGTTGTGAACAGAGTACCTCTGCCTGATATGATATAAACCGGGATTTAATAAAGTCGAACTATTTTCTTAATTAACAACATAGCATATGCTTTAGTCAAAAAAGTTGTTTTGGTTGAAAGAAAGTGAGCTGGCATGGTGAGTTAGTCCACAATAATCCATATTTAATCAAACCCTTGACATGATCATGATAATCCGGTAATGAAATACACGTTGATCTCTCCCTATTTCTAGGTCACAATTTCCATGTATCGCAGCAACCCTCTCGATTTTTGATGTTCAATCTTAACTTGGTGAAAATTTGGACACGAGTGACGTACCCCGAAATGTACCTCTTCATATTGTTCAACCAGTATAAATGTCGAAGATCGTGGAATGTCTTGGTTGATCCCAGATGAATGGAATACCGAGATTGGTTAATTTCTGCCATGATCTTCTCTCAGAGTCCTCCGAAATTAGGTACACATAGCCGGTCCTTGTATTTAAGGGCCTCGTCCTTGGATAGCCCGAACGCTTTCTTCTTTTGAAATGGGATGCTTCCTCTCATTTTCACCTAGGCTGTATTTTCAACTTGTCGCACCTTTACTTCGGCCACTAACAACGACTCGGCATTATTCAGAACTATGATTCCTCCGTTATCGATGTCAAGTAATTGTACCCTTATGCATCTCAAATTTCTTCTCTTCCAATTACCGCAGGATGCCCATAAGCAGCTGACTTAGTGCATCATCCGCCATGTTTGCCTTCCTGGGGTGGTATAGAATATCAACATCATAGTCCTTAATACATCGAGACACTTTCATTGCCTTAAATTCAACTCTTTTTGCTTGAATATGCATTGCAAGCTCTTGTGATCGGTGAATATGTTAACATGACCTCCGTATAGATAGTGACACCATATCTTCAGAGCGAAAATGGCAGCTACTAGCTCCAGGTCACGGGTCAGATAATTTTGCTCATGTTTCCTCAGCTGCATTGAATCATATGCATTCATTTTCCCGTGTTGCATTAGTACGCTGCCTAAGCCCACTATGTGGAATCGGAGTATATGACATACCCCTCGGGTTCCTCAAGAAGAGCTAATATTGGTGCCGAGGTTAACCTAACCTTTTACTCCCGAAAACTCTTCTCACAACCATCAGTCCACCGAAATTTCGCTTCCTTATGCATCAATTTCATCAAAGAAGCATTTATGGATGAGCAATTCTCAACAAACCTTCAGTAGTAACCAACCAAGCCAAGGAAGTTGCGTACCTTGGTATGGGTTGTAGGCCTTAACCAATTCTTAACCACTTCATCCTTCTGACTATTAACTTATGTACCCTCGCCGGACACTATGTGCCCAAGAAAGTCCACTGAGTTCAACTAGAACTCATACTAGGAAAATTTGGGTACAAATTGTGATCCCGAAGTATGCTTAAAACCATTCGCAAATGCTCTTCGTGCTCTGCCTCTGTTCTAAACTATACCAGTATATCATCTATGAACATGATCACAAAAATATCCAAATACTGCTTGAACACTCGAGTCATCAAATCCATGAAGGCCGCTGGTGCGTTGGTAAGGCCATGCGACATAACGAGGCATTTGTAGTGGACATATTTGGCCCGAAAGGATGTCTTTCGAACATCTTCTTCCTTGATCCTTAGCCGATGATATCCAGATCTGAGATTGATATTCGAAAAATACTTAGACACCTTGTAATTGATCAAACAATATCATCGATCCTTGGAAGTGAATTCTTTCTCTTGATGGTCACCATATTTAGCTGTCGCTAATCAATACACATCCTTAACAAACCAGCATTCTTTCGAACAAATAGCACTTAGGCTCCCCACGGGGAAGTGGTGGGTCGAATGACTCCCTAATCAAGAAGTTCCTTCAATTAGTCCATTAACCTTAAACTCCGCAGAAACCATTCTGTATGGATGATTAGATATAGGCTAAATATCGAGTGGCACATCGATAGAAAACTCAATCTCCCTCTCTGGTGGAATGCCCGGGAGCTCATCCAGGAACATGCAGGAAATTCACTAATGACCAAAACCGATTGAAGAGTAGGATGCTTCACCTCTGCATCTTGTACCCATACCATCTGATAGAAACATCCTTTCTGATCATCATTCGGGGCCTAAGGTAAGAAATAAGATTCCCTTATGGCTCTATGGCATTGCCATTCCATTCAATAACGGGCTCTTCCGAAAAGTTAAAGCGAAATACTTTCCTCCAACAATCCACTATGACATGAAAAGAGGCCAGCCAATCAATTCCCATAATGACATTAAATTCTACCATTTTTAATTCATTCAAATCAGCCAAGGTAAGGTGTTCATAAATCATCACATCGCAATCTTGATACACTCGCCTAAATATCACGGACATGCCCACTGGCGTGGACACCTCAAACGGTTGTTGTAGCAATACATACTTTACCAGATTAACCAGCAACAAATGGATTAATATACGACATGGTAGAACCTACATACCAAAGCATATACCCTAATGAAAAATGCGGATAATATACTTATGACCGCTTTTGGTGAAGTCTCTAAATTCTGATGTCCTCACAACACATAGATGCAATTTTCTTATTGCCCACCTAGGCTGGATATGGGCATTCCACCTCTACCTCATCCCTTCCCATCGGCAGTCGTATACCTTGCTCACGAGGATGTGTTGTCGATAAAGAGGCTGCTACCAACCCCGTAGGCGGTATCACGCCTCCCAGATTTCTTAATGGGAAAAAAACGCATGGTGTGATCACGCTGCCCGAATGAGAAACACAAATTTGAACCCTGGCAGCAATGCCCAAAATGACTCCTACAACATCGACCACAACGCGGCTTCAAGGGTCGCATCCTGCTAGTATCCCCACTACTCTGCAAGTTGTGCCCTTGAAAATTCAGGCTCTAACCTAAATAAGTGGTCCGTTCTCAAAATTGGCCATAAGACTGTGATAGAATACTAGTCTCCATGTTAGGTGACTGCCCAAGCAATGAGGACTTAAACCGCACCGAAATTCTCTAGTATCTCTCGTGGACCGGGCCATTTTAGATTGACCATAGTCGTGATCGCAAGCAACTTGTTGTAGCCTCTTGTGATCCTCTAAGTTCCTTGCATAGTCCTGAATAGGAGCAATATCCGTAATAAGGTTCAAGGGCCGTAGTAACCACAACATGAATCTCATTGAAAGTGAAATGTTAGTTTTGTTGAGCATCCTTGAATCTTCCACTAGCATAACCACATATTTTTCTTTGGCCTTATTCTTTTTCAAATAAAATTGCACTTTAATATTCATTGCTGGCATATGTCTAAAATACTTTCTTTTCATTTGAGGGAATGTGTAAAGATTTGACACTTTAGGACAGCGTTTTTATTTTTCTAACTGCATTATTTTGTTCCTTGCCCCATGGCTGGGCATTTTTGTTCAACATTTTTGTGAGAGGAGAAATATATGTAGAAACATTAGGAACTAAATCTCTCACATAATTTATTATTCCCAAATAATATTATATTTGATTTGATGTGAACCCAGTAGGACGGAACTTGACAAATATGACAACCTAGGGTGTATTCTCGATATGAAAAATGCATGCCCAAAATATTAATTTCTTGTTTAGCAAAAACCATCCTTTTGGCCGAAAGCATGATGCCATTTTTTTGCACTAAAGATTCAAAATGATTGAGCAAATTTAAGTATTCCTCCCAAGTATCATTGAACAATAAAATATCATCAATGTAAACAAGTAAAATATTTTTATCATGGCCTTTCGAAACAAAAATGGAGCCTTTTTTAAACTAAAAGGCATGACTTTCCACTGAAAATGCTGATCGGGAATGCAAAAACTAGTTTTTTCCGATCATTCGGGTGGATTCACAATGCCAAAGACATGATTTGAGATCAAACCTAGAAAAATATTCTGCTTTGGTAAGTTGGGAGAAAAGGATGAGCTTATTTGGCATGGGAAAGTTGCCATAAAACATATTGATTGAGTGGCTGGTAATTAATTACCAATCTCAATTTACCACTTGTTTGCTCAGCTCTTTTGGTGACATAAAATGCTCCCCATGCCCACTGTGAATTTGATGGCTCGATGAGATAAAAATCCACTAGCTCCTGTCACTCCTTGTTTTGCAAGCTGAATGTGTCGGGATTCATACCAAATAGACTTGCCTTTGTAGAATTGATTCTGTTTTTCCTTTGAAGCCAGCTTGATGAAGAACTCTTCATTTTTCCATAAAGGATTGTCACATTTGGTTAATAATACAGTGTGAGATTCTACACAGGAGTGTTGTGTGATTTATGAATGTTATCCCATTGGCTTTGATATGGTGTTTGTCCTGAAAAACCATATAAATGTCAAACTCAATAACCAAATCCTTACCTGGGGCATGTGACCTAATCAATTTTGTCTTGTACTTCAGTCCTGGGAAGAATTAAATGGTGATCGAGTGCTTCGTAATGACGGGTGTGGTCAAAATTCCATTAGAGGTGGTGTCGAAATTCTTGAAGTACGACACCCAATACTCATCTAGAACAGCTGTAGCATAATGTGTGAGGAGTATGCTCCCATGTCAAATAAAAGCTATGACATGTGTTGGTTTGTCCCACTTGGATGCATAGACTTTGAATTATACTTGGGGGATCACCGTGATGTTTTGGATCTAATCCCATGTGTTGGTGTGTCCCACTTGGATGCGTAGACTTTGATTTCTGCTTGTGAGATCACCGTGATGCTATGGATTTCTTCTTTCACCTTTGCCTTTGGTTATGAAATTTAGTAATGATCATCACCATATTCCTCATAAACATGCAAGGAAAAGAGCGTCTCTTTTGTGGGCTCATCTTCAAGTGAGAAAACAAATTCAAGATAGTCATCATCACTAAAATGAACGCTGGTGTAATCTGTAATTTCAAAGAGAATTCTAATAGTCTGTTTGGACTGCGTGTAGTTTCACGCAAAATTTCCTATTTTCGTTACAAATAAAACATGCTTTATATATTTCTCCTTGCACTGCCCCGACCTTCTCCTTCGAAAGTATTTTATTTTCCTTCTGAACCTAGATATGTAGCTTGAGAATTTAGGCAACCCAAGTCTTTTGAACTTCTTCCTTGGCGCCTGACATGAGCAATGTTTCTTTCCTGTGATTAAAATCTAACGTAGCGCAAGCTCTATCAAGTGCTGGATCATTCTTCATTATCTATTTTGTTGTGGCCGAATCATATCTCTGTTCTGGAATGGGCTTATCAGTCATCCCATCTTGACCATCGTCAACTTCGGAGACATCTGGCTCCCTGGGTTGATTCATGAGAATAGAAGGAAGTTCTTCTTCTGAGGAATCTTGGCAGGAATCAGTACCTACGTCAGAACTATCCTCATGTACTACCCTTATTTGATTACATAGTACAACTAACATAAAACAAGTACAACTAACATAAAAGTTTTACAATGTAAGACTCTTATTCGGCTAATAGACAAAACATAAAAGCATGATCAAAAACAAAGGCATGGCCTTATATTTTAGAAATGGTTTTGACAAGACATGGGTGATGGCAAAGTGACCCATAAATAGTATTTGCATGGCATTGCTTTTGGGTAAATGTTTTGCTTGACATGGATGACTTTTCTTTGATGACATAAATGGCCCTTGAATAGTATTTCGATGGCATAGAACTTGGAGAAATTTATGGCTTGACATGAATGGGCAGATAAATTGATATACTTGGATTTTATGGTAACATTTGGTGGGTTAAAGTGGCTAAAAAGTGAAAAACTTATGCAGATCTTTTTGTTTTTCATAGTAATTTCTTGTGGGGTAGAGTGGTGAAAAGGATAGAAAAGGTATGCATACTTTTATTTTTTCAAATGGGTACTTACCTAGGGGGTTAAGAGGTTAAAATTATTTAAGGCACTTGTACAGTTTTTAGTTTAGGAAAAAGGGTGATTATAGAAGGGAAGTTGGCTAAAAAGGTTTAGAAGACTTACGCAAATTATTTCTTGGCTCATGATTATGCATTACGCTAGTCTTTTACCCCTTCTAGCCTTTACTTTTCAGCTCTTGTGAAATTTCAATTTGTGTGCTAATGATATTCTTCTATATTTCATGTTCTTTTAACTTTCTTCTTCAGCGACGAAGCACCGATATTCCCCATTTAAATTGATCTTAGCAATTTTTGCTGGATAAATGTCATAGGTGTCTGGTGAGTCTTCAAGCGTTTCGTTTTATCCCATAAGTGATGTCTTAACATTTTTCCAATGGAGGTGGGTGGATGCATAATTCAAACTTCCTTTCTATCCTAGCCATATCTCCTCTAGAAGGCTCTTATTTTGCTAAACAATGAGCCTATGAGCTCCAGAGTGCTCCTTTTCCATTGCTATGACTGTGACTGGATAATGAAACAAAAAGGACATCATAGGCATCACCTTTATACTTCTTTTGATCACACTAAATGGCGTGTGGAACATAAATATTTCGACTCCACAAGAATGAAAATGATGACCTTATATTTTTCAGGTTTGAACCATAACAAAAATATTTTTAGGAAAGGTTCGAGATTTTCAACGTCTTGAAAATCACGGCACTTGAATTCCATGAGATTGTGGTATTGATGGTAGAGATACCAAGTGAACCATAAGAGATCCTTTGGAAACTTCTTGGCCTACATTATGAACACATGGCATAGTGAATATTCTAGTTTATCACCAAAGGGTGCTAGTATGGAACCTCCTTAGTTTCAAAAAACCTGGAGTTCATAAATACTTTTCGCCCTAATAAGATGGACAAATCAATAGGATCTGAAAATCAAAACTTCGGCGGGTGATGTAATGATGGAGAACCTGGGCATGGCTCATGTGAGAACATGAACATTTGAACTATTGATTTATTCATCTTCATGCGCTTTTGTTGCAGAAACCTTTTGAAAAAATCACCTTGCCTTCAAAGGAAATCAGTAAAAACATTATCTTTCCCTTTAATGTGCTCGGGATGAAACTTGTATGGAGAAACCATTGACCCCTTCTGAGAATTTGCTAATTCAGAATGACCTTTGGATTCAACTGGATCATCCTCGGAAAAGCCTTCATATCCATCTTTATAAGAATTTGTGTGTGAATTAGAAAAAAATTAAACATTTTAATCCTATTTTTCACTGTTATAATCTCCCTGAAAGTGGAATGATAGTGTTGTTCGACATCCTTGAATGTTCCACTGGAGTAAGAACATATTTTTCTCTGACCATTTTCTTCCTCAAATAAATGCGTTCCAAAATTAATTATTGGCATCTGTCTGTAATAGTTTCTTTCCACTGGAGGGAATGTGCAAAGATTTGACACTTTGGGATATCTCTTTTATTTTTTTCACTGCATCATTTTGTTCCTTGCCCCATGGCTGGGCTTTTTTCTTCAACATTTTTGGGAGAGGGGAAATATATGTAAAAACATTAGAAATAAAATCCCTCACATAATTTATTATTCCCAAAAACTGCTGGATTTGCGTCATTGTGAACCCAATATCGGGTAACTTGAGAAGTTACTCAGAAATATCAGGACCTGGGTATATTCTCCATGGGAAAATGCATGCCCAAAAACTATATTTTGGCTATATTTTGGCTGAAAGAAAGATTCCATATTTCCCACTAAGATGCAAAATGATTGAGAAATTTTATGTGCTCTTCCCATGTATCACTAAACAGTAAAATATTATTAATATAAACAAGTGATGTATGGAGGATGGACTGAAATATTTTTAACATGGCTTTTTGAAACAAAGATGGAATATATTTTTAACTGAAAAGTATGACTTTTCACTGAAAATGGTGTTCGGGAATACAAAAACTAGTTTTTGCCCTATCATCTGGGCGGATTCCTAATTGCCAAAAACCTAATTTGAGATCAAACTTAGAAATTTGTTTTGCTTTGGCAAGTTGGGAGAAAAGGGTGAGCTTATTTGGGATGAGAAACTTGTCATCTAAAAGAAGTTAATTAAGTGGTTGGTAATTAATTACCAATCACAGGATAATGAGTGAGGAGGCTACTCTCGTGTCAAAGTTATGACATGTGTTGGTTTGCCCCACTTGGATTGATTTCTGCTTGCGGGATCTCGGTGATGATGTGGTTCTCTTCCCATGTGTTGGTTTGTCCCACTAAGATGCATAGGCTTTGATTGTAGTTTGTGATATCACCATGATGCTATGGATCTCGTCTTTCACCTTTGGCTTTGGTTCTGAAATTTGGTAATGATCATCACATTATTCTTCATAAACATATAAGGAAAAGAGAATCTCTTATGTGGGCTCATCTTCCTGTGAAAACATCGATTCCAAATCATCATCCTCACTAAAATGAACGCTTGTGTCATATGTAATTTAAGAGAGAAATCTAATAGAATGTTTGAACTACGGGCAGTTTCATGCAAAATGTCCTACTTTATTACAAATAAAATATGATATATTTCTCTTTCCATTGACTAATCTTCTACTTATAAAGTATTTTGTTTTCAACAATAACATCTTTTGAACTTCTTCCTCGGCTTCTTACATGAGCAATATTTCTTTCCTATGATTAAATTATTATTCATTATCTTTTTGGTTGTGGTAGAATCATATCTTCTTTGTATAATGGGCTTATCAATCATCCCATCTTGATCATCGTCAACTTTGGAGACTCTAGTTCCTTGGGCTGATTCATGAAAATCTGAGAAAGCTCTTTTTCTGAAGAATCTTAGGAGGGATCAGTACTTACCTAGGATATATCCTCATGTACTACTCTTATTTAATTACATAGTACAAGTGGTGCAAAAACAATACAACAAACATAAAAGTCTTACAATGTAAGATCCTTATTTGGCTAATTAGACAAAACATAAAAGCATGATCAAGAGCTGGAAAAAATAATTTCATGGCCTTGGGTTTTGAAATTAGTTTGGACAAGACATGGATGATGGTAAAGGGATCGATGAATAGTATTTTCATGCCATTGGATTTGGGTAAATTTATGGCTTGACATGGATGACTTTTCTTT
>AWOL01S0026631.1:45723-59454 GCA_000715115.1 Nicotiana otophora | reverse complement strand
AAGTTCTTTTTCTGAAGAATCTTAGGAGGAATCAGTACTTACCTAGGATATATCCTCATGTACTACTCTTATTTAATTACATAGTACAAGTGGTGCAAAAACAATACAACAAACATAAAAGTCTTACAATGTAAGATCCTTATTTGGCTAATTAGACAAAACATAAAAGCATGATCAAGAGCTGGAAAAAATAATTTCATGGCCTTGGGTTTTGAAATTAGTTTGGACAAGACATGGATGATGGTAAAGGGATCGATGAATAGTATTTTCATGCCATTGGATTTGGGTAAATTTATGGCTTGACATGGATGACTTTTCTTTGATGACATGATGGACCTTTGAATAGTATTTGCATGGCATAGAACCGAAAAAAAAGTTTATGGATTGAAATAAGTAGGAAACTTTATTGATATATATTTGTATTTTAATGGTAACCTTTGGTGGTTTAAAGTGTCTAAAAGGTAAAAAACTTATGTAGATTGTTTGTTTTTCCATGGTAATTTCTTGTGGGGTAGAGTGGTGAAAAGGACAAATAAGGTGTGAAAAAGTTTTTTTCTTCAAATGAGCACTTACCTAGGGGGTTAATAGTTGAAAATAGTGATACTTGTGCAGTTTTATAGATTAGGAAAAATGGGGATTATGGACAGGAAGTTGGCTAAATAGATTTAGAAGACTTATGCAAATTATTTCCTGATTCATGATTATGCATTATACTTGTCTTTTAACCCTTATATCCTTCGCTTTTCAGCACTTGTGAAATATCGCTTTTTATGTGGATGATTTTCTTCAATAATTCCTACTATTTTACCTTTCTCCTCCTGCGACAAAGTATCGATATCATCATTTAAATTTATCTTAGGAATTTCTGCTGGTGAGTCTTTAAGAATTTCCTTGTATCCCTTAAGTGATATCTTAACATTTTTTCAATGGGGGTGAGTGGAAGAATAATTGGAACTTCCTTCCTCTCCTGGCCATGTCTCCTCTGGAAGACACTTATTTTGCTGAAAAATGATCCTCTGAGCTTTGACGTTCCTTTTTTCATTGCTTGAATTGTGACCAGATAAAGAAACCAAAAGGACACCGTAGGCACCACCTTTATAGTTCATTTGACCACACTAAATGGCCTGTGGAATATAAATATTTTGACTCCACGAGAATGAAAATGATGAACCCAATATCTTTGAGGTTTGAACTATGTCACGAACCAAGCTGATGGGCCGCGACGGGCACCCGGTACCTTACTCAACCGAGTACCAACGTAACGTATCTTTTGTATCATTCTATCATAGGTAAATGAACCAGAGTAAAGCACGAGGGAATACAAACTTATACATATGACATACTAGTCTATAAGACCAAATTTACACTGAACATTAGCCACACAAGTCCATACAATCTTTCACGTACACGACATATGTCTACAAGCCTCTAAGAATACATAAATGTCATAAAGGTCGGGACAGGTCCCCGCCATACTAATAAATACATGTCCTAATCATACTGACAACATAAGTAACTTCAGAGCAAATGAAGTGCACCAATACCTTCCACTGAGCTGATAGCCTACTTGAAGGACTCTCAACCTGTCTATCGGGACCTGCGGGCATGAAACGCAGCGTCCCCCAACAAAGAGACGTCAGTCCAAATAATGTATTGAGTATGCAAGGAATGAAAATCAATAAATAATAGACATGAGAGAAACATAGAGTAAAAGACTCAACATGTATGTTTGAATAGCTCTGTGAATCATTAATATTATACTGTCATGCATATGCGTAAAAATGTCATAACATGCATAGGTATATGCGTTCATAACATCATCAAGCCTCTGAGGGCATCCCATTGTATCATCTCGGCCATTGTGGGCAAATCATCAAAATATACCAGCTGATCAGGTGGTGGTGCGTATATAACGCCCTAACCTTTTCCCATAGCCCATATACATATAATATACGCGTGTATAACGCCATCTAGCCATGGGTCAATGTACATGTATATATGCATGACATGCATAAGAAATACGTTAATAAGATTTCTCGGGATGTCATAAAATCAATATGCCTTTCGGATAACTTTATCAAATACGTATTTTTCTGAGACCCATGAACAGATGATAGAATAGTAATTCACATGGGGAATCAAGAATATAGACACCCCTAGTATTTCTATGAATAGAGTCATTTATGAAAGTTGCGTATTTTTCTTGTTTCATTTGTATTATTTGGATCATTCCAAAAAGAAAGAAGGGATAGCCTTAACATACATGATTCGATTTTCTTGACAAATAGCGAAAATCACAGGGATAGCCAAACGCGATGAAACACGTAATAGCGAGATCAAAATAGGGGACAATTCGTATGAAATGCTCGAAGCAATAATGTTGCTATTGCAAGATCATCTTTGTTGAACCCTTCGTTTGGAATTCAGGAAAGATTGTTCCATTCTTTTGTTAGGACTACACAATAAGAGCATTTCTTGTTCTTGCTTCAACTTAAAAGGTTGTATACCAATAAATGCAAAGCTGGTGAGATTTTTATGGTTCATAAGATGTAAAGGAAAAAATTGTGGATATATGCATATGGCACATTTTCGTACGTCCACATTGTTTAACCAAGACATAAAATGTAAACCACAAATTAATTAAGGAAAGAAATTTAGAGAGGGAAAATCAACGTAACTGAGGCATCCAACATATGATCTCTCTTTGTTAGAGATGTCTTTCGTTAAAATTGATGTGGGCCCCACCTTAAAAGGTGACTAGGCCACATAATATATATATATATATATATATATATATAGGCCATGGCATTCCACCCTTCAGGCCTCTTTCTCACACCATGACATATGTTAAGAATTCTTCTAATATCATAATTGTTGCTACCTTCTGTCAAGCAACCTGTACGACTATGTCCGTGTACGCACACCTATGCGAATATTTTCTCCTTTTTCCTCTAGATTTTATCCAATCATTCTAAGCTACACTTTTTGAACATATCATAACTATGACAAACTATTTCTCTGGGCATTTATAGGTGTACTGATGTTCTTTGCTTGGTACTTTGTCGAACTTACGGTTATTATTATATTTTGTTTCATATCCTCGATTATCTTATGGTTTTTCTGCATCTTGGTAGGTTATATTATGACATAACACTTACTTCGGTTAATTATTACTGAGGTCTGCTACCCAACCCCAGGTTACTCTTTCCCTTCTTATCATGTATATATAAATTTGTGTCCTTTAATGATTCACTATTCTGTTCATGTTAAGAATGACAGCCTAATCTCATCCTAATTCACTAAAAATACTAATTTAACATACTATATACACCTTACTATCATGGTCATGTGGTACATTGTATGGCCCTACTCCATAAATATGGAGTATTATAGCTTTGACCGTATGTTATCCCAAAATGTCAAACATATTTGCAAAATTACCAACACTTCTAGTTCAATTCCAAATATCAAACACCACCCACACTATGTCTACAGAGCCTCTATCTACAATATAAGAGTAGAATGGAAGTGTCGGCGATAAGGCCCCGGCTATACCTCAAAGCACAAAATACAACATCAAATGATATGAAGTGTAGAACAGAGTAGTGCTCACAAAAACCTGCTGAGTAAAGAGTATCTACTAACGAGGATCAAGAGCACCCGTTGATGAACTACCTGCATCCATTGAAGATGCAGTGCCCCCGGACAAACGGACGTTAGTACATATGGAATAGTACTAGTATGTAAATCTAAATGTCCTCCTATGAAATAGAACGCCAATGAAAGAAGGGGAAACATCAAGGAAGCAACAAGTAACAATCAATGATATCCAAATACCAAGTTAAAACATAACAATTTTAAAAATACAAAAATAATATATATTTTTTGTTGGGAGATCATTAGCACTTATATAGCAGCATGTTTTATCACGGAGTCTGATCACGCCTAATCGACTAGTCCATTTCACCACGGACAATGTGGTTTGACATGTGATGCGAAAAATGGTGTTACCAAGAGTAGTACTACGAAGTGCGCAGCATGGCGTCCGATCTCCACCCGATCGTCTACGCCGACTTCCCACATATGCCGTGTGGGTTGACTTTCCACTTCACAACTAATATCCATCTCATCCCAAATAAGGGGAATAATCACATTCAACCACAATCCACCCCTACACCGACACATGTAGTTTCGGGCATGAGCCATATGAACCACCCTTCCTCAGTTTGCTAATGATACTCCCAAAAATATTTGTTTTTGTTTTTTCACACAAGGTAACATAAATACAAATGTATTCACCTCATCATTGTTCACATCATATAAATCTTAATTAGTATTTTCAACCACTCATAACAACAGTATTTCCTTGGCTCGTTTGGCCATTCACAAGTTTCTTTATTCATGGCACGGTGGCCGTATTTCATGTTCCACACTTCCATTTCTTTCTTCTTATGTATCATCATCATTAATATCAACATATATAATATTTTGAAATCACAACTTTAAGTTCATTAGAAATGAAGACTTTAAACACAACAGATTTCTTTCCCAAAAATAGAGTAAAATAATTGGCAATCGAAGCACAAGTTAAAATCACAGAGGAGTAACACACCATTTATTCTTGAAATATTTTTCCCAAAAGGGCAATACACAATTTCAACTAACTTCTATTACTTTCAGGCATCTTTATAGATTATCAACAATATGAGTATTCGAAATCAAGGTCTTAAGTATATATATGAGCAATAGGAGTTTTGGTGGCATGGAGTATTCATTCTAAGTTAAGCATAATGGACATGCAATTGAAACACGGCTAAGAGTCATAACATATTAATACACATATAATACTTTGAACACGTTCCCGAAGGATAACATAGTATGCTAAGAGCATCCGAAACACATTTTGAACATATATATATAAATATCTTTCGACACAAGGTTCATTCGGAATAGTCGAATTTTCTAGGATCTTGAGCCAACCATACTTGAAACTTGCGGAAACATCATGGAATTTAATTCTAAGAGAGTAGTTTAGCAAACATATCTAAAATTCGCCCCTTAATTGTACTACGATGGTCCACCCTACTAAACAACTTCAATCTACAACAATGCAACACATTTGTACCAATATTATTATGATTTCTATATCTAAGTCATTTAGACTTTTTATCAAACATCTAACATGAATATCTTTCAACAACCTCCTTCAATAGAATTTCTTCACCTAACAACCACCATTGATACCAATGATTCACCTTACCATCATCTCTAGGCCATCCGCAACTTCCATTAGCACACGGATGCCCAATAATTCACACCCAAACCATCAATCTCATTACTTAAACCATTTTGAAACCCAGGTTAGGCACTTATAGATTCAAATCACCATCCCATAAGTCCTAATATATATTTCATACATAAATAATCACCATAGAGTAGTTATAAATGATAGGCATACCTCTTGTAGTGAGACTCTTGAAAATTCCAATTTGTAGTGTTCCTCACCAATTCGGGGATTTGAATGGAAATCTATGGATCTTCAAGATTAATCCAAGTTAATATAAGTGTTTAGGAGTAGTAATCAACACAAAATTACTCCAAAATATTGTCTTGGTTCATGGGAGGGAAGTATAGGACGGGTTCCCCTTGATATGCAAGCCCTAGCTCAAAGAAACGACTTAGCCCCTCTCTCTACTCAACCTTGGGGTATTAACAGGGCTCCTACGTGCGCAGCCGCACACCTTGTCAAGTGACCGCACATCTGGCCGCACACATAATTTGGTGCATTGGAAACTAGACTCAAAGGGCTTTAATGTGGTAGGTATAGCACTACCTATGTTTTTATATTTTCGATGTGGCATTAGTTTGAAGTCGGATCTTGATATAATTGAGACATCCTTTCCACTTAATGTATCCAACTTGTTGCACACAAATTCTTGCCATTCACAATACTCCTTAGTATGATCCAACACACCTTAAACATATATTTTCATTTCAAAATGATGTGATTCTATCCCATAGGTCTCCTTTAATACTCGATTCTTCGATTTGTTTAGCATCTTGGTACTTACAGTTCATGATATTAAATATTTGTAACCTCTAAAGTAACATGATTAACTTACTCTATGTATATTAAAAGATGATCTACTTTTCGAGCATACATCAACTGACTTACGACGTACTTTTATAAAGGAAAACATGGGGTGTAACATCATTCCCCCCTTTGGAACATTCGTCCTCAAGTGTTTACTGATGTGGTTATCAGTCTCATAACCTATAAATCTTATGAATATTCTTATACTGTCCTTTCAATCTAGGCAACTATTGAGGACAATGTATTTCCCCCTTTAGGCCTCTTTCTCACACCATGACCTGTGTTACGAATTCTTCCAATATCGTAATTGTTGCTACCTTCTGTCAAGAAGCCTGTACGACTATGTCCTTGTACGCACACCTATGCAACTTTTTTCTCCTTTTTCCTCCAGCTTTTTTCAAATCATTCTAAGCCTCACTTTGTGAACATATCATATCTATGACAAACTATCCCTCTGGCATTTATAGGTGTACTGAAGTTCTTTGCTTGGTACTTTGTCGAACATACGGTTATTGCTATATTTTATTTCATATCCTCAATTATCTTATGGCATTTTTGCATCTTGGTAGTTTTATATTATACCATAATACTTACTACGGTTCATTATTACCGAGGTCTGCTACCCAACCCCAGGTTGCTCTCTCCCTGCTTATCCTGTATGTATAAATCTAAGTCCTTTAATGATTTACTATTTTGTTCATCTTAAAAATGACAGCCCAATCTCATCCTAATTCACTTAAAATACTAATTTAACATACTTTATATACCTTACTATCCTGGTCATGTGATACATTGCATGGCCGTAGTCCATAAACACGGAGTATTATAGCTTTGACCGTATTTTATCCCAAAATGTCAAACTTCAACGAAACTCATTTTCTTCGATTGTTTATCCTCTGAACTTCGTGATACTTCCCTATCACTAGTTATAAATGGCATAAATATGTATAACCACAATAGTAATCTCATTCCCGAGCTTACATCGATTAACTTACGGTGAAACTTTAACGTATGAAAAGGCAGGATGTAACATCCTACCCCTCCCCCTTAGAAACATTAGTCCTCGAATGTTTAAACTTTCCAGATCTACATGACATACTCAACAATTCAAAATGTATATACCCTTCTGGGCTATATTCCAATGAAACAACTATCAGGCTCTCATGGGGTTAGGACACCCTCCCTCCTTAAAACTACTTCCTAATCCATTCATCACCTATGAGTCTGTTAATAAATCTTCTAGGCCCTGACACCTTCAGGTTGTAAACATATTAACCGAATTATTAACTTTCTATTCCATTATTCTAACTTCCCCAAAATGTCGTGTACTATTCACGGTTTCCTCCCTAGGGCATTAGAGCCATCAGAGTTCTAATTTCTTAAGGTGCTAGATCACTCCCCTCTCCTCCCTTAGTCCTCTAATGTAACGTTTAGAGACCTATGTAAATTTTCCTAGGGTCTTCTCTGTAATTTGAACTAAAACCCATATCTTATTAACTTGCTAGAGTAGTGTTGCGGTCCCGTTACTTCTACTCTGGTCCCCCTTTTAACTTTTACAATCACAGTCTATTGCTCTTGGAATAACATTCATTCTCGTATAAAAAATAATAAGTTTCCTCCTGAGTTCATAATGTAGGAAATTTCAGTGGAGGGATTACTGTAACTCTAACCATCCTGCCTCGATCCTATATGAGAGCTTTGATCAAACGCACTTCGAAGCAGAATCCTCACATCCTTATCAACCACCTTCATCCTCTTGGCCTAAAAATGCTCCTCTTTATTTGCATATCCCATGACATACACAGACGAACCTTGATTAACAGGCTCCGAAGACTATGAACTATTTGGCTCGTCAGAAGAGCCGGTGTCCGTAAATACCCTGACATGTTTTTGAGCCTGGGGGTGACCCGGCTATGCCAATCCCCGCACCACTCCCTTTATACCCCAATCAACTGGCCCTGATAACGAAACTAAGGGATTGGTGAGGTCCATCTCTTCTCACCACATTTGCTGTTTGCAGAATCGAAACTACTCGAATAAATGACTCATATGAATCCACGGTCGGATCTTCCTCAATAGAAACCATGATTTTCCGACAGGTTTGACCCACACTAGCAACTGGCGCATGTCGTCTAGTACTAATAGTCATCACTGAGAACATAAAAGAGATAGAGATTAGGAGCGAATATACACGACTCAGTTCTATCACACAATATTGACTGGAAACAAAATAAAGCATCCTAAATATCTTGTAGCCTCCTGTCTATAAGTGTGGTGCAAAACACATCAATAAATAAGACTCTACTGGACATGGCCTTCAGACACCATAGGAATGAACCTTGCTCTGATACCATGTTTGTCACGACCTAGCCTAGGGTCACGACGAATAACTGGTACTAGGTGCCGATCATCACTAAACTTATTGATAATCTACTAGTCATGAATATAAACGGATAAACATTAAAAGCATAAGCATAACCTATAAGAACTGTACAATCTAGAACGTTGTCAAGGCTAAAACAATTTGACATATAGAAACATATTAACAACACAGGTGCATGTCTATAGGCCTCTAGGAGTTTTTGAGTTTTTATATGTCAGATTAACAAAATCTGTCCTTTGAGTTTTTTGTTGATTCTCTTTGCTTGTATATTCTTTGTTTAATCACCCCTGCCATGTATGCTTCGAAAATATAAGTGCACCTCTTCAAATTATATCACTTGATCACTGTCATCTCACTCTCATTTGCTACCTACACTATTCTGAATCTATCACTCTTGGCCGGCTGAAAGCCAAGGCCACCAAAACTCTCTCTATTGACCTCCCTAGTGTGAGCACTGCTCGGGGTCCATTTGAGACCCTTGTGAAGTCTGACACCCTAGGATTTGGGGTTCTTTGATCACTCTCTTTGCTGCTGGAACTTGAGCTGTCTCTGGCATTTAGCTTTTATTCCTCACATTATTTGTATAATCTGCAAACTGGGTTGTGTAAGTGAATGCTGTGTAATTCAATATTTGGGTCATATGGGCAATTAGTGACTTTTTGGTTTGGCTTGAGTTCCTTATGACTTTTGGGCTGTGCTGATGGGCATAGTCCCCTGTTTGGATATGGGCATGCTATTTGCGAAGCAGGAGTTTGTTAAAGGCCCAGGCAATACTGGTATCTCCTTTGGGCCTGCTGTAGGACTGTTATAATTTCTTGTGTAATATTTGTACTTATATTCCTCATCTATTCAATAATAATTTTTTAATAAATAATTGGGGAAACGGTATATTCCAATGTTATTTTATCCAACCTGCCTTATATGTTATTTGAATTTCCATGTACACTAGTAGAAATCCCACCATTAGGGGAATCACACACTCGCACAACTTGTTTACTATCAAAGCATGAGCTTAAATACTTTATTTATTCACATGTACACTGTTATGTGTGACTACACATCATGCCTATAGGAAACAAATACCAATAACCATCCTTCAATTTGCATAATGGCAACATGTTCATTAGATACCATGCCTATAGGATTATACTAGCTTATGCTCTACTGGTCCTCATCTATATATCATGTCCGTATGGTAATAATTGATTCATCAGCTACTGTTATATCTATCGCTCGCCTAGAAAACATGTCTATAGGTACGAAGTGTTACAGAATCAGCTTTCAACTGCCAACTATTAGAGCCTAGCTATAAAATATTTCTACTTGATTAGAAAGCATGCAAATAGGATCAAGCACGAGTAATTCTGAGTATTCCCAATGGTTTTCATTCCCCCTATTGCGTAAATCACTTAGAGACTATGTCTATGGGTTTTAATAACTTATAATCTATAATCTCAATAAACGGCATAATAGTACCAGATACTCTTAAACTGAGTGGTTGTTTAGAAACCATGTCTATAGAGCTTAATGACTTCAATTTGCCTCAATTTTGAAACTGTCTAGTGCCTAACGTAGAAATCAGTTTGCGTACATTTGTTTTCTAAGTGTGGAGGCTAACTTGAGCCTTTAATTATCCTTAAGTGAAGTCCTATTTATTTTGAATGTCGCTTAGTTTTTATCATTTTGAGCAACCTAAGTAAAGTCTAGAACCACCCAAATAGAGGTCCAACGCCTCCTAGACCATAGGCATGGGACGGGTAGTGCACACATAGGACGCGACCTAGAATTGAATTAGAACGCTTTAAGTAAACAACTTCAACATAGTAATCGAGTAGCAGGAGATGATAGTCTGTGCCCGCTCAATAATATGAGCAACTCCTTTCTAAAAAGAGTTGTGAAATATTATTTATGTTGCACGGGGTGATCCTTTAGGCTAAAAAACCTAGGACCCCCCTTTTCTCTTTATACACTTAGTCATCTAATATAGACCATTATAGTTGTATCCTTGTAGTTTTTAATATTTGTACCAATTTGTATTGTGTTATAATGAAACTCTTTTACCTTTTATTCTCTTTGTTTATTTAATCATCTTACCTAATTATAATCCACATAGTCTTAAGTTCAGTCGGGACCCACAGTTGTGGACCTCAAAAAGTGCCTAACACCTTCTCTTTGAGGTAATTTGAGCCCTTACCCGATCTTTGGTAGCGCTGACTACTCAAACAGAGTTATCTGCATAATAGGTGCCCTAACACACCTTAAAATTCGTTAGGTGACAACTCTTCTTCTTTTAACACTTTACCTCTCGCCAAAAAGAGTTGTCACACGTCGAAGCCCGCTTTCGCGAGAGAGAAAAAGGGGGTGCGACAGCATGGAGACTCTGCTGGGGATTTACACTTAGGCTCTTACCATAATGAACTTGACTTACGTGGATTACTTTCTTTATTACATGCACTTCCCTTCTTCACCTTTATTTGTTTAAAGTTGCTATTGCATACATAAACCTTCCCCTATTCACCTTTATTTGTTTAAATTTGTTATGACATGCACATCCCTTCTCCGTTGACCTTTATTTGTTTAAATCTGTTATGACATGCACATCCCTTCCCCGTTCACCTTTATTTGCTATGACCACTCTTCATTTCATCTTGTTTAAGACTGCCATATCATGTCTCTCCCATCCCTATTCCCATATCTGGTTTATTACATTCTTGCATATATTCCACAAACTATTGGATTTCCTCTCCCATCCCCTTTGTCTTTCCTTTCTATATTTCCTATGTTTACCTTACTATTGTATTTACTACTTTTACATATTTATCATGCAAATACTTGACAATGTGTTATTTCTGCATAAAGCATGCTCCACATCATACTCCACTCGTGCCAATTATCAACATAGAGGTGCTTGATGAGTGTCCGCGCTCTTCCAAAATTACCTTTTTTAAATCGGAAAGGCTTATTTATGGTAGACTAGTCGATCAGCGGTGCAATCGATAGTCCCGTGCCTTTCCCTCTCAAGTTGTCCACTTGGGAGTACCACTCTAGGCCATTCTAGAAACCTTACTCAAATATCAAATGTACATGCATCATGTTAAACATAGTACGGGTTAGAACATTGTTAACGTAATAGCCCGCTAAGATAAGCCTTGTCCAAATTCCGACGTGATTTCTACAATCCCAATGGACACTACTATGTTATGTGCATTACTTGGAGAAAATGTTCCAATATGTTGATCATTATTGTGTAGGTGGTCGTATTTGGAGGGGGGAAGGGCTAACTTTATTTCTTTGAAAAAAATGAAGCACGAAGTCCCCACGTTCGGCATGGTCCAAAACAACTCACCTCTGCTACTTGACTGGTGGAAAGACCTTGCGCCTGGCGACAAGAATCATATGATAAGAGTACTTGGTGACTTGTCGTATTTTCTTAATACACAACCAAATAGAGCTTTGATTGAGATTGCTACCATGTTCTAGGCTGAGAAAAGAGCAGTCTTCTGATTTGGTGACATAGAAATGACTCCTCTTTTAGAAGAAATATAAGGTTTTGCTAAGCTGCCATGGGATAGTCTGGGGTTACTAGTACAAGAGAATCGCACCCCTCGTGGAAAGGATTCACACTCGTTTAGCTATGGTTGCAAGACCATTAATGGAAGGCATCAAGGGGCAAACCTACACTATCATCCCTATGATCCTAGCTGAACTGTACCGCACTCTAGATCAGTGCAAGCAGGGGTTCACACATTTTGAAGGTTTTAATAAATTATTGCAAGTATGGTTATTAGAACACTTTCATAAGGGAGAACATTGTCAAGAGGTTCTGCGACGGCCATTGAATTACTACATAGCTTACCTCCATCCAAAGAAAATGACCTTCATTCCAGATAGGTTCGCACAACCCGAAAGAACTGTAAGTTGGGTACGTTGCTTTAGCAATCTGACAGACGAGAAAGTACATTGGATGTTTGAGTGGTTTCCTTGTAGTGAGTTCATCATCAGGTCGAGGGATACTACTCATTTGGTATTGATCGGGTTGCGAGGCATTTATCCATATACTCCTATAAAGGTAATGAGACAGGCAGAAAGAAAACAAGTCATACCTTGGGTTTCCAACATGGTGTAGTACAAGGCATATTTCAAAGGGGGTATCATTCCTTTCAAGTTTGAGGCGCAACATATGTGGAACCAGAAGGTCATTGTGGAAAGAGAGACTATCGAGCCAGACAGGTACCATGCCGGTCATGTGTATTTCTATCCACCATGGTTGGCAGATGATATAGCGGGAGACATCAAGCCAGGGGTCAATTTGGAAAATAGGATCATCGATGATGCTGCTGAGGCACAGGTCAAGTATAGAAGGCTTCGCAAAAGGTTTTTGAGTATGAAGCTAGACATCTAGAACAACATAAAGTGGACATGGAGGCAATTAATGAATGGAAGGAAATCGCCACTAATTCCACCGAGAGATTGGAATATCTAGAACAAGGATTGATGGAGCTGGAGGGAAAGATGAGAAAGAGGCTTGCGGATTGTCAGAACACAGATGTCAGTGAAGGAGGGCATCTAGCAAAAGCTTATTTATTATTAGATATGAGCGAGTTGGGGAACTGGATTGATGGAGTCTAAAGATCCAAGCACGGAGAAGGTCCTTCAGGGACCAAGTAGACTAGAAAATAATGTCCTTTATTATTTTCTAGCTTAGTTTTAGATTTCAATTGTAATAAGGCTGAATGCCATTAGTAACTTTATTATTATTGTCAATTTAGTGAAGGTTTGGCTCATTTTTACATTAATACAATGACGCATTTATTGGAATCAATTTACTCCAAGTCTATGTGTCGCTTAGGCCTACCTCGGGCACAACAAGGTCCCCAAATCAGGACGCAAATTATTATATGATTTTGCAAAACATGTTTAATATTGCAAGCATTCTTTCAATACCCCTACTAACTTGGGTACCTTTTTCTTTTTCTTTTTTTTGATTATTCCCGCTCCCAAAGGTTGGTTCGTACATACTGGCATCATAAGCATATCACACTAGATCCAGAGGTCCTCCACCTCTTCCTCCACCAAGTGATCCTAAAGGCAAAAGCAAAGGGAAAGGAAAAATGGACAATTTGAGTGGTATCAGGAAGGACAACGCTATATAGCTAAGAAAGTCGAAACTCCAGATGGTCGGAGCACCCCGGCACAGAATGAATTGGTCTTACGTCTGGAACAAAAGATTTTGGAGCCACAAGGAGAAATTGAG
>AWOL01S0026631.1:27534-44575 GCA_000715115.1 Nicotiana otophora | reverse complement strand
CAGACTACCACTTATCATACTCCCTAGAATATACCACAACCCACTCCTGACCTCCAAAACTCAACAAATGATCACCCTTATGCCCAGATCCCCGGAGTCCACCAAAGTAACCCGATATATGTGGAGACCTTACCCCACACCCCACAACAAACCCTATACAAACCTGAATCGGCTGAGAAGGACCTGCTCATTAAGCATATGGTAGACGAACTCAGGTAAACGCGTTGAAGGTTTGAATTATGAAGACTTGTGCATTCAGCCAGATGTAGAGCTGCCGGAGGGGTACAAACCTCTCAACTTTGAAATGTTCGATGGAACTTGTGATCCAAAAGTGCATATGAGGACATATTGGGACAAGCTTGTAGGAGTGGGCAAAAATGAATCAATTCGCATGAAACTGTTCATGCGAAGCCTCGCATGAGATGCATTGTCCTGGTATATCAACTAGAATCCGAAGAATTGGGTGACCTGGGTAAGTATTGCGTCAGACTTTATGGACATGTTCAGGTTCAACATCGAGAACGCACCAGATGTTTTGTACATTCAAAACCTCCAAAAGAAACAAACAGAGACCTTCCATGAATATGCTACTCGGTGGAGGTCTGGGGCTGCAAAAGTAAGACCAGCACTCGAAGAAGACCAAATGAATAAGTTCTTCGTCAGAGCTCAAGACCCGCACTACTATGAAAGGTTGATGGTTAATCAGAACCAAAAATTCTCCGACATCATTAACCTAGGAGAAATAATAGAAAAGGGGATTAAAAGTGGGATGGTGACGAATGTCGAAGCACTACAGGCCACAAATAAAGCCTTGCATTCGGGAGGTATCTCGAATAAGAAAGAAGTGGGTGTTGTAATAGTGGCCCAGGGTCCTAAGTCTCCCCTCACATACCAAACACCTCCACCTATATACCAAATGCCTCTACCTACATACCAACCTTAACCCCCCAGATATCAACAACCTGCTACCACCTACCACACATATAACACTCAACTCGCGTATTATCACTCACAACAACCCACCCGCAAAAATTACCAAAATCCAAGACCAACCTTTGACTGCATACCACCTAAACAATACACCCAATTACTGAACCCATAGACCAACTATACGAGAGACTGAAGGCTGCTGGTTATGTCACTCTCATTCTTGTCATTGACATGGAAAATTCTTCTCAACGGGTGAACCCCAACAAAATATGTGCCTATCATTAAGGCAGGAAGGGTCATACCGTTGATGAGTGTTGCACACTAAAGGAAAAGATTCATAGATTAATTGACACTAAAGTCATACATGCAAAGGAAGATGCACCAAATGTTCCGAACAATCCTCTCTCGGATCACGAAGTTGAGTGAGTGAACATGATAGAGACTGACGAGGAATGGGACACGGAAGGGTCAATTGGACTCATTCGTGAGGGAGATGATCCTAAAACATCTCCGGTCACCCTCACACCCGTGGTGGTACAAACCCATGCACTATTTGAAGTCAAGGTAACCACACCTTTCACTGTGATGGTAGCTCTCATGCCATATTGCAAGTATGATGCTATCCCATGGGATTATGTTGCAGAATCAAGGAGGAAAGGAAAAACAAAAATGGAGGAAACAGGTGCGGCACAAGGCATGACTAGAACTGGAAGAGTTTATACAGTTGAGCACTTGGGGGAAACAAGCAAGGAAGCTACATCTAAGCTGCCTATTGTTGAGACTGGCCCTGATGACCTTTGGAGAAAAGTACAAGCAAGGGAATACTCTGTCGTCGATCATCTGAACAAAACTCCCGCTCAGATATCCATCTTATCACTGCTGCAAAACTCTGAGACACACAGGAATGCCTTGATGAAAGTGCTGAGTGAAGCTTATGTACCCACCGACATCACTAGTGGGGAGATGGCCAGCATAGTCGGGTAGGTACTGGAAAGCCACAAATCACCTTTGACAAGGATGCATTACCACCGGAAGGACTGTCATAACAGGGCACTACTCATCACAGTGCCATTTGAGGATAAGTTCATCACCTGAGTCCTGATAAATGGGGGTTCAAGTCTCAATATATGCCAATTGACTACTCTAAAGAGGTTTGGTAAAGGCCTACACGAGATACAGATGGGAAGTATGAATGTAAAGGCATTTGATGGATCCTAAAGAGCCACAATCGGAGAAATCAACCTCAACTTACAAATGGGCCCGACCTAGTTTGATGTTAATTTCCAAGTGCCGGATATATCTACTACATATAATCTATTGTTGGGATGACCGTGGTTACACGATACTGGGGTAGTGGCTTCTATTCTGCATCAGGCTGTGAAGTTTGAATAAAATCATCAAGAAGTGATTAACCATGGGGATGGAAGCAACCTCATCTATGCCAATCAGACCGTTCCAGTCATCGAGAATAGGAAGAAGCTGGGTGGAGAAACATACCATCGCATTGAGCTAGTCAACGAAATTGAAAAGGATCGATGGTGGAGTAACAAGATAGAAAGCATATTAATATGTACAGGATATGAACCTGGCAAGGGTCTCGGCAAAAACCTCCAAGGGGTCACCAAACCCGTACAACCGCAGTGTCATGGCACAACGTTTGGGCTCAGATATGAATATACTCGGGAAGAGTACCAACATTGGTCGCCACCATGGCATGGTCCATGTTATCAACTGGAACAACCAGTACCACCTCTGCACCAGACATTTCATCAAGCTGACATAATGTGGGCATCTGAGGAAGATGAAGTCTTAGCTGGCATGAAGAAACTGTTTCTCGATGAAGAAGATATGGATTGCAGTGTGATAGTTGAGGAGGAGGAGGAAGACCTTACCATTCAGACCATGGGGAAAGGAGCTGTTCTCAAAAACTGGACTGCTGCACCATCCCGGGCCCATCGAGTTCCTGGGTAGCTTGGCAGATTAGCATCAATTATTTTTAAGCATTTGAGACATTTTCAGTATTTGGCTTTGAAATAATTGCTCGAGTCATTGAGACACATTTGTTAACATTTTAAAGATTTCAATTAATGCATTGCTACTTTTCGTATTTACTATTATTCTCTACATTTTCTCTTTTTATAACATTATTATTATCTATCCCGATGAACCTGTAACTATGACGTGTAATGAGATAATGCAACATAAGGATAGTGATTCAGAAGACATGGAAGATGATACGATACCTGAGGAAATCATCAGAGAAGTGGAAAATTTTGAAAACAAGACAAAGTCCAATTTGGACGAAACTGAAGCAGTTAACTTAGGGGATTCCAAACTGGTCAAAGAAATATGCATAAGAATTTATCTATCACCATCAGAGAAAGAAGAGTGCATCAAATTCCTAAAATAATATGATGATATATTTGCATGGTCCTACGACGATATGACGGGTTTGGGCACATCCATAGTAGTTCACAAGTTACCCACTAATCTTACATGTACACCGGTAAAGTAGAAGCTCAGAAAATTCAAACTGGACATGAGTTTGAAGATAAAAGAGGAGGTCACCAAGCATATCAAAGCCAAGGTTCTTATAGTGGTCGAGTACCCGACTTGGTTGTCCAACATCATGCCAGTTCCGAAGAAAATTGGGAAACTCAGAGTATGTGTTGACTACCGAGATCTAAACAGAGCAAATCCCAAAGATAGTTTCCGTTGCCTAATATACACATTTTGATCAACAACGGTGCCAAACATGAACACCTATCCTTTGTGGATTGCTTTACGGGGAACCATTAGATCTGGACGGATGAGGAAGATGTTGAAAAGACAGCCTTCATCACGCCATGGGGAATATATTATTATAAAATGATGCCATTTGGTCTGAAGAACGCCGGAGCCACCTACATGAAAGCTATGACAACTATTTTCCACGACATGATACACTAAGAGATAGAAGTGTATGTGGATGACGTTATCATAAAATCCAAAAGGAGTACGGATCACATAGCGGATCTGAGGAAATTGTTCGATCCACTTCAAAAATATAACTTGAAACTGAATCCTGCAAAGTGTGCTTTCGGAGTCACTGCCGGGAAATTGTTAGGCTTCATCGTCAGTCGCAGAGGAATTGAGTTAGACCCATCAAAAGTTATAGCAATCCAAGACTTTCCACCTACGAAGAATAAGAAAGATGTGTTGAGCTTTTTAGGGAGTCTTAATTACATCAGTCTCTTCATAGAACAATCAATCGTGATATGTGAGCCGATCTTCAGGATGCTGAGGAAAGATGCTGTAACAAGATGGACTGAAAAATGCAGAAAGCATTCGATAAAATTAAGAAGTATTTATCTAAACCACCCATTTTGGTCCCACCAGAACCAGGAAGACCACTGTTGCTTTCTTTGTCCATATTGGATGGAGCCTTTGGTTGCGTTATGGGACAACATGATGAGACTGGAAGAAAGGAGCAGGCGATAAATTATCTGAGAAATAAATTCACACATTACGAAGCCCGGTACTCTTTGCTGGAACGTACATGCTGTGATTTGATATGGACAGCTCAGAAGTTGAGGCATTATTTCTGTGCACACACTACATATCTCATATCAAGGATTGACCCGCTAAAATACATCTTTCAGAAACTCATGCCTACAGGTAAGCTAGCAAAGTGGAAAATATTGCTGAGTGAGTTCAACATCGTCTATGTATCTCAAAAGGCAATCAAAGGGCAAGCATTGGCGGATTATCTGGCAGAAAATCCCGTAGACGAAAAATATGAACCATTGAAAACATATTTTCCCAATGCGGAGGTGTCATTCGTGGGAGAAGATATCACCGAAGCATATGATGGTTGGAGAATGTTCTTTGACAGAGCAGCAAACTTCAAAGGAGTACGTATTGGAGCTGTCTTGGTATCATAGACCGACCAACACTATCCGGTATCCGCAAAATTCAGGTTTCCATGCACCAACAATAAGGTAGAGTTTGAGGCCTGCATCGTGGGACTTAGGTTGGCCATTAACATTAGTGTTCAGGAGCTATTGGTAATTGGAGATTCCGATCTGTTGGTGCATCAGGTTATAGGAGAATGGGCTTCAAAGAACACCAAAATATTGCCATATTTGCACTGTGTAAGGTTCACAAACATAGAATTCAAACATGTTCCGAGAATTCAAAATGAGTTCGCAGATGCATTGGCCACTCTATATTCCATGATACAACACCTAGACAAGAACTTCATTGATCCTGTCCCAATAGAAATTCATAAACAACCGACTTATTGTGCTCATGTTGAAGAAGAGAGCGATGGAAATCTGTGGTTACATGACATCAAGGAATATTTGGCAAAAAGAGAATATCCAGAGCACTCTACCCATACTCAGAAGTGCATGCTTCGAAGATTAGCAAACCATTTCTTTCAAAGCGGAGGAATTTTGTATAAAAGAACTCCTGACTTGGGGTTACTACGGTGCGTTGATGCCAAGGAAGCATCCAGATTGCTCAAGGAAATACATGTCGGAACTTGCGGACCACACACGAATGGCTTCGTCTTAGCCAAGAAAATACTTAGAGCAGGGTTTTTCTGGATGACTATGGAAACAAACTGCATCCACTATGTTCAGAAATATCACCAATGCCAGATACATGCTTATATGATACGAGTGCCCCAACTGGCCTCACACAACATATCAATCCGCAATCTAGAAGTTCAATGGGGCAAATATATGAAGCTTTAAATTTTTGACCTAAGGGTGCACTAACAAGTGGCACGATGGTAAACCCAAAGGGTGGTAACAGTATGGGGCATGCTATGGCGGTTATCACAAGAAGTGGAAGAGGTGGGAATGCACCCACCTCAAGTGGAAGGTGACTTGCTGATGATGATAATGTAATGCAAGAAGAATAGATCCCAAATAATGTTGCTCAACCAAATGAGGAGGTTCGGTTTCATATATATGGTAGTGTGGAAGAGTCTCAAGAGGAGGTAAACCCATCTAGGGAACACATCATTGACATACCGTAGATAGTAGTTCAAAAGTGAAGGGCACCATTGCCTAATCCTCCACCTCCATACCATCAAGGACTTGCCAAGTAAAATGGTGAGAATCAATTTAAGAAGTTCATTCAAGTGATGATGAGTCTTTGAATCAATGTGTCATTGGTAGAAGGTTTGGAACAAATGCCCAGTTATGCAAATTTTATGAAAGATCTTGTGACAAAGAAGCGGTCGATGAATTTTGTGACTATCAAAGTCACTCATCAAGTGAGAGCGATTGTTCATTCGAATGTCTTCTAAGTTGGAGGATCCCGGTGCTTTTACGATTTCTTGTACAATTGGAAGTGCCGAGTTTGGTAAAGCTAGTTGTGATCTTGGGGCAAGTATAAATTTGATGCCCTATTCAGTTTTCAACACTTTATGGATTGGACAACCAATACCCACTTCTATGAGATTGCAAATGGCCGATCGTAGCATGAAAGGGCCGTTGGGTGTGACTAAAGATATTTTGGTCCGGGATGATAAATTCATTCTTCTGGCAGACTTAGTCATTCAAGATTGTGAAGGTGATTATGAAGTTGTTACATTTTTAGTTTTCGTACGTTAAAGTTTTGTCGTAAGTTAATTGACGTAGACTCGGGAATGAGGTTATTTTTGAGGTTATAGGCATTTGTGCCATTTATAACATGCGATGCGTAAGAGCCGTGAAAGTTAAAGGGTAAATGAATCAAAGAAAATGAATTTCGTTGAAGGTTGTCAATTTGGGATAAAATATGGTTCGAGCTATAATACCCGATATTTATGGACTAGTGCCATACAAGGTACCACATGACCATGATAGTAAGGTGTATAAGGTATGTTAAAAGTGAGCAGTATTTTAAGTAATTTGGGATAATACTTAATTATATGGGTAATACGTTAATTATTGGATTAGTGGAGGATTAAGAAGTTAATTAAGGAAATGGGTGGATAATTATTGGTGGGAAATCTCCCTCACCCCCCAATGTGGCAGAAACTTATGCCCCATTTGTGACTCTTTACTTACATTACAAGGTGGCACATTTAGAGAGACTTTTGGCTAAGTCACCACCTATGTGGGACCCACACCCACTAAGGTAAATATATCTCAAAATTCACAAAGAGAGATATATCTAATCTTCATAGCAATGTAAATTGCTCCAGAAAACTCATACAAAATGATAGCAAAGTGATTTGCTACAAAATGCATACAAGACTACGTAGCTACGTGAGAATTGCGATTCTAAGGGAGTACCGTGAAATCTTTCTCAAGAATATCATACGGATTGTTTCCTATTGCGATCTCTCCGTTACGTGTTTTGTCGCGATTAACAGGTGTTAGAGGGATTGTCAAGAGAATCGGCTTAGGTATGTTAAGGCTATCCCTTCTCTCATTTTGGCATGACTCATATGATATAAACGAAACTAGCAAACGCACAGCTTTCATTAATGACTCTATTGATGCCTATGTTTTTGATTCCCCATGTGAATTATTATAATATCTTTTCTTCATGGGTCTCAGAAAAATACGTAGTTGATAAAGTTTATCCGAAAGGCATATTGATTTTATGACATTCCGAGAAATCTTATTAACGTACTTCTTATGCATTTCATTCATTTATACATGTACATTGACCCATGACCAGATGGCGTTATATACACGTATATTATATGTATATGGGATATGGGAAAAGTTATGGCGTTATATATGCACCACCACCTGATCAGCTGGTATATGTTGATGATTTTGCCCACAGTGGCCGAGATGATATGATGGGATGTCCTCAGAGGCTTGATGATGTTATGTACACCTATACCTATGCATGATACTACATTTATATGCACACGCATGACATTATAAATGTTTCAGGATTTACAAATTTATTTAGACTCACAGGTGGAATTCTTTACTCCATGTTTCATATATGCCTTTATGTACTGCTTTTCATGCCTTACATACTCGGTACTTTATTTGTACGGACGTCTCTTTGCCTGGGGATGCTGCATTTCATGCCCGCAGGTGCAGGTACACAAGATGATCGTCCCCATCTTTAGGATCTTTGATCAGCAATAGTTGATGTGCTCCACTTAATCCAGAGTTGTTACTAGTTTTGGTACGCTGTTTTGATATGTAGATATGGGTACAACAGGGCTTAGTCCTATCCTTTATATAGTTGTACACTCTATTAGAGGTCTATAGATAGTCATGTATAGTTGGATAGTATGTGGCCTTGTCGGCTTCCAGTTTTGGATATATAGTTATCTATAGCAGCCTTGTCGGCTCGCCCTACCGAATTCCGCATGTATATATCATTTGGACATGTTTTCCTCACATATGTTATGCACATAATTCAGCAATTTATTGATAGATGTTATTCATGATCTACCCTTAATTCATTTTTATATCTTGACACATGTTTAGGGGAGTTCGACAAGTAGGACTCGGGCACTCGTCATAGCCCATCGGTTTGGGTCGTGACAGAAGTGACAATTATTCTTGAAAGAGCTTTCCTTGCTACGGGTAAGTCTCTTTGTGTTGTTGAAGCCAGAGAACTCACTTTCCGGGTTTGTGATGAAAAAGTTGTATTCCATGTGTGTATGTCCATGCGGCAACCAAATAGCAATGAGGTGTGTTCTTTTGTGGATTTTGTGATTGATCAGGGATTCATTAGGCCCGATATCTCGCACTGTGGTGCAACAGTACTATTTGTAAAGAAGAAAGATTGCTCAATGCGGATAAGTATAGATTATTGGTAGTTGAACAAGGCCACTATCAAAAACAAATATCTGTTGCCAAGAATTGATGACTTATTTGATCAGCTTCAGTGCGCCAGTGTATTTTCAAAGATTTATTTGAGGTCTGGTTACCATCAGTTGAAGATTAGGGCATCCGTTGTCCCTAAGACAGCTTTTCGGACTCGGTATGGACATTACGAATTCCTAGTGATGTCATTTGGGCTGACAAATGCCCCAACAGCATTTATGGATTTGATGAACCAGATGTTCAAACCCTATTTGGATTCTTTTGTGATTGTATTCATTGATTATATCTTGCTTTAATCCAGACGGATTGTCAAGAAAATCGACTCAGGGATTGTGTTAGAGGGATTTTCAAGAAAATCAACTCAGGTATGTTAAGGCTATCCCTTCTTTCTTGTTTTCATGATCCAAATAATACAAATGAAACGAGCAAAATACGCAGCTTTGATAAATGAATTTATTCATAGAAATACTAGGGGTGTCTATATTCTTGATTTTCCATGTGAATTATTATTCTATGATCTATTCATGGGTCTCAGAAAAATACGTATTTGATAAAGTTATCCGAAAGGCATATTGATTTTATGACATCCCGAGAAATCTTATTAACGTATTTCTTATGCATTTCATGCATTTATACATGTACATTGACCCATGACCAGATGGCATTATATACACGTATATTATATGTATATGGGATATGGGAAAAGGTTACGGCATTATATACAGACCGCCACCTGATCAACTGGTATACGCTTATGATTAGCACACAGTAGCCGAGATGATATGATGGGATGCCCTCAGAGGCTTGATGATGTTTTAAACGCATATATCTATACATGGTATGACATTTATACGCATATGCATGACAATATAATAGTAATGATTCACAGAGCTATTCAGACATACATGTTGAGTCTTTTACTCCATGTTTCTCTCATGTCTATTATTTACTGATTTGCATTCCTTACATACTCGGTACATTATTTGTATTGACGTCCCTTTGCCGGGGATGCTGCGTTTTATGCCCGTAGGTCCCGATAGACAGGTTAAGAGTCCTCCAAGTAGGCTATCAACTCAGCGGAAGGTATTGGTGCTCTCCATTTGCTCCGGAGTTGCTTATGTGGTCAGTATGATTAGGACATGTATTGATTAGTATGGCGGGGCTCTGTCCTGACCTTTATGACATATATGTATTCTTAGAGGCTTGTAGACATATGTCGTGTACGTGAAAGATTTTATGGCCTTGCCGGCCTATGTTCAGTGTACATTTGGTCTTATAGACTAGTATGTCATATGTATAAGTTTGTATTCCCTCATGCTTTACTCTGGTTAATTTACCTATGATAGAATGATACGAAAGATACGTTACGTTGGTACTTAGTTGAGTAAGGTACCGGGTGCCCGTCATGGCCCATCAGTTTGGTTCGTGACAAAAGTGGTATCAGAGCAGTTTTGTCCTAGGGAGTCTACAAGTCGTGTCCGTAGAGTCTTGTTTATGGGTATTTTGTGCACCACACTTATAAACAGGAGGCTACAGGGAATTTAGGACTATCACTCTTTCTTCTTACTCTAGATCGTGTGGTAGATCTCAGTTGTAAGAACTTAATTTCCTAAACCCTATATAATTCATAATACGACGATGCCTACATCTAGAAAGACGGTTGATAAGAGATATAGTTGTGGAAGAGATATGTCAGAGGAACTCGATTCTGCATAATGCTCATGATGAGAAAACGAAGCAAGGTGAAGAAAGGTACGACACACCCAGTTAATGAAGATTTTCAATATTTACAATTTAAGAAGAGAAATATAAACATTTTGAGTTACCTTTAACAGTAATATATATATGTACTATTGGCCACACCCATCTTAGTTATGCTCTATTGGAGCGAACAAATATGGTTTGAGAGAAAGACGGGATATCAGGATCCGGCTGGGGTTACAGTAGCCCAAAATGGCGAATGGATTGTTTGCGTTAGTTGTCATTTCCTAAGGATATTGCAAAGGTGCTAATAGATCTCCTTGCGAGAAACCCAGGTTGTGCACTCTAAACTAGTACAACTAGATATGAGTACTACAAAGATAGGCACCGGAAGCCTTGAAATGATAAATATTATCTTAGTGTGGCTCCCGTCCCTAGTAGAGAAAGAATGTTAGGCAACCTGATGGGCCGATAGATGCAGCAAGGGGAGTTAAAAGCAAAAGAATGTTTTGTTCGAGTTTTCAAAATAAAGTGATAGACATAAATGTTAGCACGAAATAAGAAGAGAGTCAATAAAGCAATATGAGTAAGGTGTGATACATGGATGGCAACTGTAGAAACAAAATGAAAATACTACAGAGTTTAAAAATAAGGAAAGGAAAATAGGAGAGGTAACATGCCTTGAGGCAACAAAATAATATAGGTCATAAAGTCACATCCTCATTTCGAGAAATAAGTTCGTGACTCTAACGTGGTTACCAGAAGGAAAAGGTAGACCCTAGAGTAATAGAAATCAGTACGGATTGGTGAACAAGATAAACTAATCATGCATTAGGGACTGAGTGATTTGATAATAGTCGACATCATGAGAATTTCAGATTTTCTTCTAGCGATAATAGAATGGACAACAGAAGAAGATTCATGAGAAATTCAAAGAATGGTCATTCAGGAAGACGCTTCCCTAAAGCAAGCAATGGTTCAGCTAAAGGGACTGTATGTTCCAGTTATACTAAGTGTCACCCTCACGAGTAAGGAATTTGTTTATCCTTGGTACAGAACGATTACAACAAGGCGAGTAAGGGTCATCGATGATGTGAAAAGACACCAAAGATGAAGAGGTAAAACATCTATATGTAGATCAACGTAGCTCCAACTCTTAGTACTCCCCTAAAGGGGGGGAATATGGAGTGATGTGGCTTGAAGTCATAATTAAATGGTTCTAGTAATTATGGAATGGTAAAGGAAAAATGCGATAAAAATGAAAAAGGAATGAGGATGCACCTACCCAAATCGTACAGATATGCTACGATTCCAGAACATTATGCAAGCACGAAGGAAGTAAGGGTTCCTGCCCGGGATGTTATTAATAAATAAGGAGCCAGTGCGAGAGGTAAGTTAAGACAAAGGAAATAACCAAAGAAAGATTACACGGAATATTGATATGAGAATGGGCCAATGAGTAGCTAGTAGTTGATCCAGGAAGAGCCTAGTTATGGCTAACCAAGAGGACACATACAAATCAACAAATTGTGCAAGATGAACATAGTGAACCCCAACATGGGGAATTCAATCTCGCAAATATGACATCGTGATGCTTGAGAAATATCTAGATAGGAGTTGGGGTAGTTAAAGATATTGCATGAGGGTCACGGAAATAAAAGAGAGTGCCACTGGGAAGACAGACAAAATATCAGTTCAGAAGTAACCATAAAAGCATAATGGTGTGGAGGTAAGTAACTACGGATAATTATAGGCGAGGAAGGACATCAAATATTCTATCGGGTATGCGACGTAATAAGGTCTCAGCTTTACACGAGTAAGAGGGTCTTCCCTAAGTACTACAATGAAGCGCTACCTGAGGAAATAAGGAAGAAGGCTTCAACCTAAGCATAGTAATTTGAAGAAGGAATGGTCATGTAAAAATAGTCTCACTACAACATTGTATGCACTCTATAAAAATGTGGCACCTACAGTGGCTAATGAACGGGAAGTAAAAGCAAAAGTATGATTCAAGATCATATGAGTTGCAAGAAAACTCCGGCATGCATGGGGACTAATATATGTTAAGTATGCAGGCAACAAAGGGGCAGAAAGATCAGGGAAGGTAATAGTTTACGTTTAAAGAAAGCTGAGAAGGAACGAAAGGAATTATTTGATCGATGATCCAGAGTTAGTTATGTTATGAACGCACTTAAGAGTTCATAGTATTATCCATGCAGCATACATGTTGACAGTCATACAGCCGTAGAAGACTCAGATATAAGTTAAAATAAAGAATTGAGTCCAGGTCATGGACAAAGGATTGAATTTTTAAAAGATTGTATCATTGATATTCCATCGCACCCATGAAAGGCTAAAGTAATAGCTAATACGAGAAGCCGCGGATCAAGAGATAGCTTTAGCCTACATAAAGGTCGATCAGAAGGAAGAGGAAACTAAAGAGTTACATCAACTAAGTAAATTAGGAGTCTGATTACTGGACCAAAAAGTTATAAACATCATGATTGAGAACATTGCATAATTTCTCTTAACATCATAGGTACAAGAGAATAGTACAACAACTATATTTTATGATGGATCTACGACAAAGCCAGTTAGAAGAGTACCAGCCTCACAAGAAGTCAGTATGAAGCTACTACCAGGTTGTGTATGCACCAAAGGTGAAAGTATTATAAGAGAGCTTCAAGTTGTGGATGTGAATTATGCCTATGTGGAAGGGGGGGTTATGAAAGAGATAGAAGATATGATGTGAGACTTTAAGATAAGTAAGGTAAAGGTGAACAACGTACAAGATACTGAAGCGCAGAAGGTTGTGAATAGTCCATGCTACGGATAAACAAGCTAGAAGCGCGGAGATTCAATATCCAGGAGTGATAGCAGCATCATCAGTGGCATATCTTCCAGCCTATGGTTTCTAGGTATCTAGAAGCCTGATTAAGAGAGTAAAGAAGAGTTAGAGACGATGTGATGTCTCTCTTAATGTTCCAAGATGACATAAGTAAATCTATGATGCAAGCAAGTTGAAGGAAGGTTGCGAGTAGTATAAATAGTTATATGTATGCCGCAAGCTATTGAATGGTAAAGCGACAAAGTTCTAGAAGATAGGAGTTAGGATAAGAAAGGGCAAGTGAGAAGGTGACAAGAATGGATAAGTCCTCAGGATTAAAATACCCACGTAATGTGAATCACATTAGGACGCTATGAAATACGGTTGTGGAAGTATAGTATCACCCCTAGGTGGATCAATCTAATTACTCCAGATGTCCCCAATGAGACGTGAGCCCTAGCGGTAGTGTTACTTAAGAGGTCAAGTTATCAGTGGTAGATTATGGATCAACTTTAAGGTGAATCGATAATAGATGGATAAAGTTCCAATGTATGAGAGGAGATAAGGATTCCATCCTTTAGATGAACAATAATAAGGAACCATTGAGGGACATGGATTTATACATCTATGATAAGAAGCAACGAAAGTAACCTGAAGTTCGGTAGCAGACCTCAGTAACGATAAATCGAAGTAAGAGTTATGGTATAATATGACCTACTTAGATGTAGTAAAGTCATACGAATGGATAACCGGGTCAATGAAATAAAATATAGCAATATTTGTGAGTTCAATAAAGTATCGAGCAAAGAACTTCAGTATACCTATAGATGCCAGAGAGGCATCTTATCAAGCTCTGTGTATGGCTATATTCTTACAAAGTGAGGCCTAGAGATTGGCTAAAAAACTGGAGGAAAAAGGAGAAAGAGTCTCATAGGCGCACATACAAGGAAAAAGTCATACAGGCTATATGACAGAAGGTAGAAAGAGTTACGAGGTTGGAAGAATTCCGACCATAGACCATGGTGTGAGAAAGAGGCCTAAAGGGGGGAATGCCCTGCACTTTGGATTTATTCAAAGAACAGTCGCCTAAATGGCAAGATGAGTATTAAATTATTCGCAAGAGCTATGGGTTATGAGAATGATAAGTGCATCAGTCAACATTCGAGGACAGATGTTCCAAAGGGGGAATGATGTTACACCCCATGTTTTCATACGTAAAAATACGCCATAATTAAATTGATGAAAGCACGAAAATAAGATATTGCATCCCGCATTTTTGTATGTTAAAGTTTCGTCGTAAGTTAATCGACGTAAGTTCGGGAATGATATTATTTTGGGATTATAAGTATTACACTATTTCAAACAAGTGACGAGTAAGTTCGTGAAGGTGAAAAGGTAAGCAAATCAAGGAAAATTAATTTCGTCGAAGTTCGACGTTTTGGGATAAAATACGGTCCAAGCTATAATACCCCGTATTTATGGACTAGTGCCATACAAAGTACCGCATGACCATGATAGTAAGTTGTACAAGGTATGTTAAAAGCGAGTAGTATTTTAAGTAATTTGAGATAATTCTTGATTATGTGGGTAATTGGTTAATTAACGATTTTGGTAGGGGATTAGCTAATATTGGATCTTGGATAATTTATGATTTTGGTGGGTTAATTAATGATTTTGGATAAGTTTGGTATGCCTTCCCAAACATGGCAGCAAGTGACAAGGATCAAAGACAAAACATTATGACTCTTATATATGAGTGAAAGATGGAACATATATATATATAGGGGTTAAATCATGCATTGGTTAGAAAGGTTGTAATGGGTAATATGATGCTCCGAGGAAATAGACAAATAACTCTTATCCACCCAGGGATGTGGAACATTAAGGGTAGTAAACCCTACACATAGGACAATGAAATACTTAATGATTTACTAACTAAGGAACACAGTCAGTACATGTTGCAGAGGTTTAAAGAGAAAAAGAACATTTGTTATGAGCTGGGCATATTTCTGCTATTATAACTCCCAAACTGCAATGCTAGGCCACGCCATGGGAAACTACAATACTAGTAACAAAGTGAGCTACTTAATGCGGAATGTCCTAAGTGGCTATAAAAGTCATACTAAGATGGGCAAACAATGGATATTCTTATGATGCATTTGTGAGGATCCCAAGTTTTAGAGTAACTTTATGCAGACAATTGACCCTCTCGCTTGACATGTACTCATATAATAGGTGCTGAGATATGCTTTTATGTTACTTGGATAGGGAAAAGGATCTATGACTATATTCACAAAGGGAGCAAAGTGACTATTCAAACCATAGGTGTCACATGCACAGGAAAGAGAGAGTGGCTCAAGAAGTATCTCAACACTGGGTTGCTTTACATTGTACTTGATACCACATAGGTAAACTTTACCATGGTGCATGCATAAGCACAAGGGAATAGACATTATCAATTTGGATTAGAATGTTCTCTAAGGAATTCAATAGGTATAGTCCCTTGTGGAGAATTTAGGGAAGCAAGTTGGAATTATTAACATGGGCTTGTGACTCAATTCAAAGAAATCATTATAGAAATAAATTCTTCAAGAGGGTGCAAGTAAGATAATTGTGATAAAGAGGCTTCATAAATGATATGTCGTGTTAAAAGAGTGGATACAGATAACGTCTCATAAAGTTGTTCTGGTTCTATCCCAAATTCCATAGCAACATAAGAAATGATATATGACAAAGTGGAACCGAGGTCAATAAGAGCATATACATCTTGATATTGGACAGTTAATATACATGTAACCACATATAAAGAAGCCTCCAACTTCCTCCTCATAGCATAAAACTTGTTGGGCACTCCCGAGCTCTTGATACCACCTCTGGCTGCTCCACGCCTTGCGAGTGCTATAGTGCCTCCGGCTGGGGGAGGCGTTGTGGATGTAATAGCTATAGAACAGGTTGGTTGTGCCGCATCCCTGCCCATGCTCTACAAGACGAAAGACAATCTCTCTGGATGTGACCCCTTATAACACACTTGTAGCATACATTGGTACCATAGTGACATACTCCTGAATAACATCTCCCACATTTCACACAACAGGGATGAGGCCTGCTANGACTCTTATATATGAGTGAAAGATGGCACACACACACACACACACACACATATATATATATATATATATATATATATATATATATATTGGGGTTAAATCATGCATTGGTTAGAAAGGTTGTAATGGGTAATATGATGCTCTGAGGAAATAGACAAATAACTCTTATCCACCCAGGGATGTGGAACATTAAGGGTAGTAAACCCTACACATAGGACAATGACATACTTCATGATTTACTAACTAAGGAACACAGTCAGTACATGTTGCAGAGGTTTAAAGAGAAAAAGAACATTTGTTATGAGCTGGACATATTTCTTCTATAATAACTCCCAAACTGCAATGCCAGGCCACGTCATGGGAAACTGCAATACTAGGAATAAAGTGAGCTACTTAATGCGGAATGTCCTAAGTAGCTATAAAAGTCATACTAAGATGGGCAAACAATGGATATTCTTATGATGAATTTATGAGGATCCCAAGTTTTAGAGTAACTTTATGCAGACAATTGACCCTCTCGCTTGACATGTACTCATATAATAGGTGCTAAGATATGCTTTTATGTTACTTGGATAGCGAAAAGGATCTACGACTATATTCACAAAGGGAGCAAAGTGACTATTCAAACCATAGGTGTCACATGCACATGAAAGAGAGAGTGGCTCAAGAAGGATCTCAACACTGGGTTGCTTTAC
>AWOL01S0026628.1:0-11049 GCA_000715115.1 Nicotiana otophora | reverse complement strand
CAGTTGTCCGCATTATTCAATATATAAAATCGGTTCCAGGCAAAAGGTTACTCTTTGAGGATCGAGGTCATGAGCAGATCATTGGATACTCAGATGTTGATTGGGCAGGATCACCTTCTGATAGACGTTCTGCGTCTGGATATTGTGTTTTAGTAGGAGGAAATTTGGTGTCCTAGAAGAGCAAGAAACAGAATGTAGTTGCTCGGTCTAGTGCAGAAGCAGAATATCGAGCAATGGCTATGGCAACATGTGAGCTAGTCTGGACCAAACAATTGCTCAAGGAGTTAAAATTTGATGAAATCAGTCGGATGGAACTTGTGTGCGATAATCAAGCTGCCCTTCATATTGCATCAAATCCGGTGTTCCATAACTAAACACATTGAGATTGATTGTCACTTCGTCAGAGAAAAGATACTTTCAAGAGAGATTGCTACAAAGTTTGTGAGGTCGAATGATCAACTTGCACATATTTTCACCAAGTCTCTCACTGGTCCTCGTATTGGTTATATATGTAACAAGCTCGGTACATATGATTTATATGCACCGGCTTGAGGGGGAGTGTTAGTTTTACAGCATGTATATAGTGTAGTATTGTCCCACATTGGTAGAGGAGTAGTATATCCTTGTATAGCATAGCTATAAATAAGGACCTCTTGTATTGTATTGTTCATCCAATATCAATAACATATTTTCTCACAGGATCCAATACTCCTCTTCTTGGACATAAATTTGGGCCATAAAACAATTGTAACACCTAGCCAATTCACATCTTTTATCCTTAAACTCTTCCTCCCAATTAACAACTTCTTTATTTGTACTTGAAGTGTAATGACCTTGTTTTGCAACTCTTTAGCTTGACATCTTGTTAAAGGCCCTCTTTGAGATTCCAAAGCTTCATCCTTGTCCTTGAATATAGTTGAGCTTCCTAGGATGCTATCACCTTCTCTCAAGTGACAAAAGAAAATGGCTAGTAAGCACCTTTTGTTTATGAATAGACTTTGGGATGAAGTGGTGGATGCAGTGGACTAGGAGATGCTATAGTAGAATAAGATAAACTATTGTATGATTTTAAGGATTTCATTTTAGATGCATTAGCTTTTCAGATTTTGTTATAGATTTCAAACTATTTTACATTTATTACAAATTTCTTATTTATATTCTAAATTATACTTGGATCTTTTTTATTATAATTTATACCTTATCAATCCGCTCTTTTTTCTCTTCAAGTACGATTCATGATAAAGAAATCTCTCAATTTTATTACAATGTTAAAGTTTTGTAAGACCCTAGTACAAATGGGAATTTGATCCATTATAAACTGATAGTTCATACAGGCACATTGTTTATTGAAGGATCAACCACCACAAGATACTACGTGAATAATGATGGGTGACGATACTTCCTGATATTTTTGAGTTGCACCAAAAATCGTACTTGCCAAAGTCGAATGTTCTCCCTCTGGCGGAAGATTTTATATTGGAATATCCCTACGGAAAAGGGTCATATTTGCCCCTTTACTATCAAAAGTAATCTACATCTACCCTCCGTTTCAATTTCCTAGTATAACTACCCCTATCGCCATACTTTTGACTCATATTTGCCCTCCCCCTGTTAAATGGCTTGGTCCTCATCTTAAAAAAGATAGGTGGTTGGCCCTGATTGGATGAAAAAGACCCGCCTGTTTCTAATTAAGACCCACCTGATCAATACTAATAGCCCACCAAGTCCAAAAAAAAAAAAAAAAATTGAACTCATTCCACCCCATCTCCTTCCTCAATGCCTTTACAGCACTGCAAGAGAAAAATTTCAGGAAATGGCTGCTTTGGCATTGTTCAACTGGGGCAATGTTCATATGTCCAGGGCACGGAAAAGGATCTGTTTGAAAGAAGAGGGTTCAGGAGACGCTACAGAAAAGGGCATATTTTAAATGACCCATCAAATAAACTATAGCCATGGCAAGCAAGAGACACCACTGAAACAACCTTCTGGTCTCCAAACTTTACTTTTGACTGATGCATAGAGTCCACAGCTATTAATGCACCATGTTGAACCCATATGCATAAAACTGCTAATGATGGGTTACATGAAGTAATTTTCTTTACAGAGGTCAAATTCACCAATATCTTGGCTTAATTTGTATAAATTTAAACAGTTAAAGTTTCAAGCATCAAATGCACAAACCACTTAGCTCCCAATATAATTATTATTTCAATTACAATGGTGGGAAATATCCAAAACATGGTTGCAGACTAGTCATCTCAAGAAAATGAAATTTCAAATAAAAAAATAGAAAATGGAAAGTTGAACCAGGCGCCACAAACTTTGCAGCCACCATCAACTTTGCTCATCTTATAGGAGAACACATTTGTGATTTGAGTTACAATCTACATTACTGTCAAATACATAGTTGTTATTGCTTATGATTGGGCTCGAAAGGAATATTCAAAAGCAGGAGAGATATTATAGGTTCAATTTTCTTTTTTTCCTTTTTTGGAATGGGTGGGTTATTAGTACGGGTCGAGTGGATTTTAATTAGAAATGGCGCGGGTTTTTTATCCAATCAGGGCCAGCCACCAGTTTTTTGTTTAAAATGGGACCAAGCCATTTAATGGGTGGGAAGCAAATATGATCCAAAAGTATGACGGTAGGGGTAGTTATACTAAGAAACTAAAACGGATGGTAGATGTAGCTTATTTTTGATAGTAGAGAGGCAAATATGGCCTTTTTTGATATCCCTATCAAAAAGATTTTATATTGGAATAAGATTAACTACTGTACGTTTGAGATTTCCTTATAGATTTCTGAGTAGTTTTACATTTATTTTCATATTTATTTTTTAGATAGATTATGCTTAGCTTTTCTAGATTAGATTTTATCCCTTATTATTATCACTTATTCTAATTTTATTTTATTCTTGTCTTGCGGCTAGAGTTAAAAGTTTAAATTGTCTAAAAGCTCTAAATTGTTCCCAGTTTTTTCATACTAGGTAAATATGACCTATATTACTTTTTTGGAGACACTCCAAAAAACACATGATATATTGATTTGGATATAAATTGTATCCTACTCTCCTTTACTTCCTTGTTTCTCCCTCTTTCCATCTCACTTCTATATTCATCTCCTCTCTTAACTTCTCTCTACACTCTCGATTTATATCTGTTCTCTTTCTTATTCTTATCTCTTTTTTGCCAGACACAATAAAACATAAATACAGAAACATTAAGTCATCCACCAAAGAATTAAAAAAGGGACTAGCATTCTCACATTAACGTGTGTGATATAGTGGCATATGGCACATTTAACTGATGGAGCTCCGCATGGATACATCAGCATAGTACGACAGTTTCCACAGTTGACATGAGCAAACTGGTTAGGACCTGAAGATCAAGAGAAAATTAAAATTTGCACGGGAAGTACATCAAAGCATAACAAAGACAAATGAGAAAACGAAGATAAGGAGACGAAAACCTCGAGCTGACACCATTCAACAAATTCAGCTTGGCTAGATCCTATTATCCTAGTAAATGATAGAATTTGCAAACTTTATGTGCTAGTCACCTATCAATTCAACAGAGATCACCATTTATTCATCTAAACAATTCTTCACACATACATCAAAAAAGTAAAGGTTCTTCACACCTTTACAAAGACTAATACTACTGAAGATAGAAATAATTTTTAATATTGTTTTCTTGTTATTGTTGTCATTATAGCAACAACCTCCTATACATCCAAACATAAGGAAAAAGGGCTTCTCTCGCTGCTTTCATTTATGCATATTTAATTCATTGTATTCAACATTCATGTATATATCAGGTAAGCTAGTAACAAACATATAACACCAACATTTTTCTATTAGTTACTATATGTTAGTATTATTTAACATATATTTCTTTTGCAATACATAAATAAAAATGTGCCTATGCAGCATGTAAGAATATCTACATATATACTTTATGTTAATTGAAGGGGAACCTAAGTACAACGCTAAGAGTTAATGACGTGCGACTAAGTGACGGCAAGCCGGAGAAACAGCATTTTTGCAGAAATGTGAGGTAAGCAAGATAATAGACCCGATGTAGTGCGAACATTCCTCGAACTCTGCGAACAACAGGGGCTTAGTGCACTAAGCTATCCCTTTTTGTATATTTATGTGAATTCAAAGAATAAGTATATAGGGTTTAACATTGGGACATTTATTCATTAATTTCACACATAAGATCACATGTTCAAAAACATAACATATTTATAGTATACATTTCCTAAACATATAGTAGTATGTTGTCTAGATTACTTGTACCTTATTATGTATATTAGGACTTGTTTTGTTTTGTTCTTTTAGTAGATGTTTTATACTAATAGAACTGATATCCTATAACTGTTTTCAGGGAGACATGTACGTCTTATAGATCTTCATTTCCTATTATTTTTTGGTTTTTATGTGTAAAAAGAAAATAAGCAAATATCCACAAAAACGCAATAAGACAAGGAAAGGAACTGGTGAAAGAGAAGAGTTTGGTGTTAGAAACTTCGGCAAACATAGCATCAGCTTGCTGGGAAGTGCTTATGATGATTTAGTAGAGACATAAACAGCCTATAAACCTGTATATCAGCTAATTAGGGAGAGGATGGAGGACTATGGACTTCAAGAAAAACAACCCCCATATGAAGTGTAAGGAAGTATATCAGAAAATACTAGGGAATTCCATATTCCATTTGCTTCCCTTGTATGCTTTTATCTCTATTAGCAGACTCTGAGATGAATTCTATCAGAATGCCTACTTCTCTACAGGAAGTGGGACGCTCATCAAATTCTGGAAAGATAAATGGCAACGGAACTGTCTTCTAAAAGATAACTTTCCAAACCTCTATCACATCTCTTGTTATCCTGACTCATCCATTGCTCAATACAGGGAAAATAACAGTTGGAACATTCTTCTTAGAAGGTATATACAAGACTGGGAGTATGAGGAGCTGCTAAATCTACTGTCAAGGGTAAAGAATAATGGAATCAATGTTCATGCAGTAGACAAGATAAAGTGGGGCAAGTCCAACGAAGGTCTCTATTCTGTCAAGGCTGGATATACATCTTTGACAGCACAAAATGAAATGGTAGAAAGCTGGCCATGGAAGCTTATTTGGAGAACAAGAGCTCCTTTAAAAGTCACCTGCTTTTGTTGGACTGCACTGCAAGATGCATGCCTCACTGAGGATAATCTAAGGAAAAGAAGCATCCAGATTGCAAATAGATGCTACATGTGTCAGAACAATGAAGAAACCAACAACCATTTGTTTCTACACTGTCCAGTAGCTGCAGATGTATGGAACATGTTTCTCTCACTTTTTGGACTCAACTGGGTCATGCCTCAGAGCACCAAGGAAGCCTTTAGAAACTGAAACACATGGAAAGTTGATAAAACCATCAAGCAAATCTGGAGAATGATCCCTGCTAGTATTTTTTGGTGTTTATGGACAGAAAGAAATAGGAAATGCTTTGATGGTGTATCAACTCCAATTCACTCTATTAAGGCTAGGTGCTTAATGTTTCTTTTTAGTTGGCACAAATTGTCCCCTGTAGACACCCCTGATAGCTTTCTGAACTTTGTCAGCACCTTGGTCTTAAATTAACATTTCTTGTATTAGAGCTGACTTAGTTCTTTTTGATGTATTATCTTTTGTACTACTGCATCTTCTTGATGCCATCAATAAACAAATTAATTCATCAAAAAAAATATAAATTTCAAGTTATGTAGTGCACCATTTAACTATTATCAATAAACTACTACTTAACATATTAAATAATGTTAAATCATGTAGTATACCAAGTTAACTAGTTGTCGATAAACTAATATACTTAGGGTCGTCTGGTTCACATACTAGTTATGCGGGATTTATACGGCATGCATTGTTTATGCAGTAAATAATAACAGAAGGATTGTTATGGGGTGAATAACAATAAAGGATTTTTATGTATCGAATAATAATGTACGGATTCCTCTGTGGTGAATAATACAAAGGGAAAGTTATGTAGGAACTACATACTTCAAAGGCATGTCTATCTTTAAATACTTAAATACTTTTACTCCAACAACAACAACAAAAAACCCAGTAGTTTTCCACAAGTAGGGTCTTGGGAGGGTAAGATGTACGCAGCCTTACCCCTACCCCTGGAAGGGCAGAGAGGCTATTTCCAATAGACCATCGGCTAGAGAACGACCGAAAAAGAAAAGGTAATTACAACAAGTAGGAATAACAGCAAGATGAAATAAGATTGAATTCAAGAATGCAGTCAAACTCTATGTAGTAATAGCCATCTATGGATAAAAGATATCATACTAACACTAATACTAGCGATCTAAGTAAGACAAAGAGAAACGCTCGACTACCTACGAACCTTCTACCCTAATCTTTGACCTCCACACCCCCCTGTCTAGGACCATGTCCCCAGTCAGCTCCAGTTGCGCCATGTCCCGCCTAATAACCTCTCCCCAAGACTTCTTAGGCCTACTTCTACCCCTCCTGCTACCCACCGAGGCTAACCGCTCGCACTTCTAACTGGGGCTTCTATACTTCTCCTCTTACCATGCCCGAACCATCTGAACCTCGCCTCCCGCATCTTATCCTCCACAAGGCTAACCACTCCCACTTTTTCCCGAATAACTTCATTCCTAATCTTATCCAACCGGGTATGCCCACACATCCACCTCAACATACTCATCTCAGCTGCTTTTAGCTTCTGGGTATGAGAGTTCTTGACCGGCCAACACTCTGCTCCATACAACATAGTCGGTCTAACTACAACCTTGTAGAACTTACCTTTAGGTCTCAGCGGCACAGTCTTATCACACAAGACACCGGAAGCGAGCCTCCACTTCATTCATCCTGCTCCGATACGATGCGTGACATCTTCATCAATCTCCCTGTTACCTTGTATTATAGATCCAAGATACTTGACTTGCGTATCAAGCCTCACCTCCATATCCCCTCCCTGGGTAACGTTGCTGAACTTGCACTCCAAGTATTCCGTCTTGGTCCTGCTCAACTTGAAACCCTTAGACTCTAGAGTCTGCCTCCAAACCTCCAGCCTCTCGTTAACACTACCCCGCGTCTCGTAAATTAAAACTATGTCATCAGCACCTCACCTTGAATATGTCTCGTCAACGCGTCCATCGCCAAGGAAAATAGGAATGAACTAAGAGTTGATCCCTAGTGCAACCCCATCATAACCGGAAAGTGTTCCGAGCCTACCCCCGCTGCCCTAACCCGAGTCTTAGCTTCATCATACATGTCCTTAATCACTCTAATGTAGGCTACTGGGACCCCTTTAGCCTCCAAGCATCGCTAGAGCACCTCTCTCGGGACTTTGTCATATGCTTTCTCTAGGTCAATGAACACCATGTGCAAGTCCTTCTTCATCTCCCTATACCGCTCCACCAATCTCCTCACAATGTGAATGGCTTCCATAATTGAGCGCCCCGGCATGAAATCGAACTGGTTCTCAGAAATGGACACACTGGTCCTCACCCTCACTTCAACCACCCTCTCCCAAACTTTCATAGTATGGCTTAGAAGCTTAATCCCTCTATAATTATTGCAACTTTGGATATCGCCTTTGTTTTTATACAGAGGAATCATCGTACTCCATCTCCATTCATTGGGCATCTTCTTCGTCCTAAAAATGACATTAAACAGCTTAGTGAGCCACTCCAAACCTGCCCTACCCGTATTCTTCCAAAATTCCACAGGTATTTCATTTGTCCCGGTAGCTCTACCCCTATGCATCTTACGCATAGCCCCCCCGACCTCCTCTACTCTTATGCGCCTACAATACCCGAAATCCCGACGCATCTCGGAGTGCTCTAAGTCGCCCAGCACAATGCCACTATCACCCTCGTCGTTTAGGAGTTTATGGAAATATGTCAGCCATCTTCGTCTAATCTGAGCCTCTTCAATCGAAACTCTATCTTCCTCGTCTTTGATACACTTAGCTTGATCCAGATCAAGGGCCTTCCTCTCTCACCTTGGCTAGCCTGTATAGCTTCTTGTCCCCCGCCTTTAGCCCCAAGCTATTCATACAAACGCCAAAACGCCGCAGTCTTAGCCACAGTAACCTCTAACTTCGCCTCTTTCTTAGCCCTCCTATACCCCTCCATGTTCATCCTCTTCGCCTCCATGCTCTCTATAAGCGTCAAGTACGCCGCTTGCTTGGCTTCCACTTTCTCTTGTACCTCCTCACTCCACCATCAGTCACCTTTGTGGCCGCCAGAGAAACCCTTCGAGACCTCTAACACTTCTCTCGCAGCTACTCTAATAGACTCCGCTGTCGTGGTCCACATACACTCGCGTCCCCACTGCTCCTCCATGCTCCCATAGCCAACAACTTCCCCGAACTCCTGCGCTTTGTCACTAGCCAAAGCACCCCACCTGATCATGGGTTGACCATACACGGCCCCCTTCCTCCTCTTCCTCACGATCTCTAAGTCCATCACCAATAATCTATGTTGAGTCGTGAGATTCTCGCTTGGTATAACCTTGCAATCCATGCACAGACTCCAATCGCACTTCCGGAGGAGTAGATAATCAATTTGAGTCTTGGCCAACGAACTCCGGAATGTAACCAAGTGCTCTTCCCTTTTCGGAAAACACGAGTTGGGAATCACCAAATCAAAGGCTTTAGCACAGTCCAACAACGAAGTACCTCCACCGTTCCTAACTCCAAAGCCAAAGCCGCCATGCACGCCGTCATACCCCCCAGATGTCACCCCAATGTGACCATTGAAGTCCCCTCCTATGAATAACTTCTCGGTGAGCGGAATGACACGTACCAACCCGTCAAATTCTTCCCAGAATCGCCTCTTAATCTCCTCGTTCAAACCCACTTGAGGCGCGTAAGCACTAATCACATTTAAAGTAGACCCTCCCATAACCAGCTTAATAGCCATCAACCTGTCGTTCACCCTCCTAACTTCTACCACTAACTCCCTAAGATCCCTGTCAACCAAGATACTTATCCCTTTCTTACCCCTCTCGCGTCCTGAGACCCACAATTTAAACCCATCAGCATCTCGAGCCTTCGAACCCACCCATCTAGTCTCCTGGACACAAGCTATGTTGATCTTCCTCTTCTGGAGGATCTTCGCTAACTCTATAGACTTCCCCGTCAAAGTTCCTATGTTCCAGGACCCCACTCTCAACCTAGAGATTTACTTGCCCCCTTTTGCCCCCCCCCCCCCCACCCCCCACCCGAGGACATGACGTTATTCCACCATCACTAACCCCAACCACTATAATCTACGGAAAACACGCTAGAACTATCGCTAAAACAGACAAAGGATTAAACTAAAGGAGGCAGGTCTAAGTTCTAACACTTACAACTCTAACCACTAGAAATGCGTACAGATAAGACAAACAGACAAACAAGAATTAAACTAGTGACTTAAATACTTTTACTCCAATATTGCTAATACACGTCTTCTTATTCCACATTCTATCCTATATTCCTACATAAAATAATTCAAAGATTCCTGCATCACTTTTCTTTATCAGGAATGTTCCTGCATGACTTAATGCAGGTTTTATTTACATTACCAATCAAATGTTGCATTAGTTATGCAGGAATTGGACTTTTCATACAGCCAACCAAACGCTGCCTAGTTACATTGGATTATTTTTCTAACCTCTCCAACCAAACACTGTATTATTTTAAGCAAGATTTATGTTGAGATTATTTTTCCTAACCCCTCCAACAAAAGGATCCCTGAAGTTATGAATATAGATGTTTTAGAAGAAAAAATAAATGTTGGAACTAACGAGGACAGGAAAGGAAAGTAAGAATATATGGAATACCATCACTATTATATGCAATTGCCATAATGTAGAGAGATGATTGGAGATGTTTCTAGGGAATTAGACTTTTTCATACGGCCAACCAAACGCTACCTAGTTACATTGGATTATTTTTCTAACCTCTCCAACCGAACACTTTATTATTTTAAGCAAGATTTATGTTGAGATTATTTTTCCTAATCTCTCCAACAAAAGAATCCCTGATGTTATGAAAATAGATTTTCTAGAAAAAAGAAATGTTGGAACCAATGAAGACAGGAAAGGAAAGTAAGAATATATGGAATACCATCGCTATTATATGCAACTGCCATAATGGAGAGATGATTGGAGATGTTTCTAGGGAATTAGACTTTTCCATACGGCCAACCAAACGCTACCTAGTTACGTAGGATTATTTTTCTAACCTCTCCAACCGAACATTGTATTATTTTAAGCAAGATTTTATGTTGAGATGACTTTTCCTAATCCCTCCAACAAAAGGATACCTGAAGTTATGAAAATAGATGTTTTATAAGAAAAAACAAATCTTGGAACCAACGAAGACAGGAAAGGAAAGTAAAGAATATATAGTACCATCGCTATTATATGCATAGCCTTACCCCTACCTTGCGAAGATAGAGAGGTTGTTTCCGATAGACCTTCGGCTCTCTAAGGAAATTACACTCCAATTAAGAAATTGAAGACTTCAATGCCGGCAGTCTGTAGCTTTTTGGTGTCAAACGGAAGTTGTAAATACATGTAATGGTGGATTTTATTCGCTCCCTACATTTTCTATTCTTATAAAAGGCAAAAAATAAGTGTACTTGCAAGTATCCTGTGGATACTAAATGCACAGAGTTACTTACCTTATCGAAAAGAATTGTTAGTTAGAGCTATCTTATAGGCAAGAATACTGCTAAATTGGAAAAAAGTGAGTGAAAAACAGACAAGTTGCAGTGAGTATGTATCAGCCGGACAAAAGCAAAAGTATACGAACTCTTGCCTTCAGCAGAATTTGAAGTGCTACAGTGCTTCAAGCTAGCAAAGAATAAACTAGACCACCCACTTAGTTTAGGAGTTTCAATAACAAATATGACCTTCATAAAAGTTCCACAATCCAATCTGCATAAGTTTACATCAACAAGGTGTTTTTTTTCCTTCCGCATAATAAACATTCTTCATCAGCATGGAAACAACAGATTTCTTTTTTTCGGTTTTTTTTTT
>AWOL01S0026622.1:58149-68430 GCA_000715115.1 Nicotiana otophora | reverse complement strand
GAATGGGAACTCCCATATGGAACTAATCCAAAAGATTTGGATATGACTGAATCACATGGATTAGGTGCAGCGAAACAACAAGATTTATATTTAGTCNAAGAAATGATGAAGAAGATCTTGAAAAGTTGACATATCTAGACTTAGTGATTAAGGAGACATTAAGGCTTCATACTCCATTTCCTCTTCTGCCCAGGGAATGTAGGGAGCAAACAGATATTGATGGATACACCATACCTCTTAGGACTAGAGTGCTAGTCAATGCATGGGCACTTGCGAGAGATCCAGAAAGTTGGAATGATCCTGAATGTTTTATACCAGAGAGATTTGAGAATTCTCTTATTGACTATATGGGAAATTTCTTTGAGTTTATTCCATTTGGTGCAGGAAGAAGGGCTTGTCCGGGAATGCAATTTGGTTTAGCTAATGTTCGACATGCATTGGCGCAGTTACTCCACCATTTTGAATGGGAACTCCCATATGGAACTAATCCAAAAGATTTGGATATGACTGAATCACATGGATTAGGTGCAGCGAAACAACAAGATTTATATTTAGTCGCAACAAATCATAGAAACGATGAAGAACTTTGATGTTTTGCTTGAAATGGTGAAATGTCGTTAGCACGGCCTACACAATTGTATTCTTCATCTGCTTCTCGCTTGGTTTATGTATGTGTATTCATTTGGATCATTGAAGAATGCCAAGAAAATGCCCAAAGAATAAGATTATATGGTTTTGCTTCAATCCGGTCTAACCAAATAAATAATTTGTTCCCCAATGTATTGTAAGACATGTTGAGAGCTTTGGTTTTATTTTCTCAAAGACATGTTTATGCTCTACAACCCAGTTCTAGTTAAAAATAATTAAATGATATCATTTTACCAAAATAAATATCTAAAATAGATTTAAAACTAATTGAAGAATTAAGAAGTAAATAGTAATCTAATTGTCATGACCCAAAATCCTTACCCGTCGCGATGACGCCTAACACACCGGCTAGGCAAGCCAAATCATGATAACGAAGGCAACAAAATAACAAAATTTATAGAAATAGCATAAGTATGAGTTCTAAATACAATAAAACTGCTAGTACAAAGTAAATCCCCCGAAACTGGTAAGTACGGAGTCACGAGCTTCTACAATGGAATACAAGTCTGAAACTGAACAAAAAATACACAAAAAATGAGGAACGATTATGGCGGGACGGTGACTATGGTTCCTTAGGTCAGATTCGATGGCCCAAAATTTTTTTAAACTATTCGGGTCCGGGCGGCCCTACCCACTCGGAAGGCGTGGGCTATAACACACGAAAATAATGGAATCGGGCGGAATTCTAGTTGTTTGGCCATAAAACACTAACAAACAAGGAACAGTCATGGTAGGGAGGTGACTATGGTTCTGTAGGTCGTATTTGATGGCCCGAAAAACTTTTAGGCAATCCGAGTGTGGTGGGCCCGACCTAATCGGAAGGCGTGGGCTATAGCACACAAAAATATGGGAATCACGCGGAATTCTAGTTTTTTTCCCGTGAATCGCGAGACCTAGGCAATCTAGTGCTCAGATACCAAGTGTCACGACCCAAAATTTCCCACCGACGGAACCGTGATGGCCCCTAACATTTCACTTGCCAGACAAGTCAACATTAGAGAATCATTAAACCAATTCTTTATTTTCATTCAGTAAATAACAATAATTAACTGAAATGAAATATAATAAGTGTATTAATTACTTTCACCCGGATCTGCAGTCCCAATTCACGAGCATTCTAGAATTTACAACAACTAATAGTCTGAAAGAAATACAACTGTCTGAATGAAAGAAAACAGTGGGACATAAAATGATAGACGGGGACTTCAAGGTCTGTGAACGCCGACAGATCTACCTTGAGTGTCCGGACAGTGGACCAATAGAAAATATCGATTAACCTGAGCCGGTATCAAAATCTGCACAGAGAGTATAGAGTGCAACATCAGTACAACCGACCCCATGTACTGGTAAGTGTCGAGCCAAACCTCGACGAAGTAGTGACGAGGCTAAGGCAAGGCACCTACAATCAATATGTACAATTTAACAGTGTATATGCAAATAACAGGAATGAAGAACTAACTGGGAAATGTCGGTAGGCAAAACATACTGAGGGGAATGCAAGACAAAGAACTACAACAAAATGATCACCGTAGCAGTCAATATACCATGAATCAATAGGAATAGTGAATACAGTAAAGAAAAATGCACGGCATCACCATTCATGCTTTTACTCTCAATCTCACCATAAAATTAATAGAAACGGCACGACATCACCCTTCGTGCATTAATACTCAAAATATGGCACGACATCACCCTTCGTGCATTAATACTCAAAATATGGCACGACATCACCCTTCGTGCATTAATACTCAAAATATGGCACGACATCACCCTTCGTGTATTAACACTCATAATATGGAACGACATTACCCTTCATGCATTAACACTCAGAATATGGCACGACATCACCCTTCGTGCATTAACACTCTCCCTTATCATAGTGCAATGCATAAATAACAACAGGGAGATAGAATAACAAGTACAAACCTTACTTCAACATTTGGTTCCATAATATCAATCTCAACTTGAAATAAAAACTAAATTATCACCAGAAAATTTCGTAAACATGATAATAACGATAAGTTGAACAACACTAGTATAACATGTATCAATTTGTCATAGGAATGAGACAATATCAGAAAAATAGAGAAACATGGAAAAACAGGTAAATTGGCGGCGCACAGGTACTCGTCACCTCACATATACACCGCTCACATGAATTTCACTTAGCAAATAATCTAAGGTTCCTAATTCCCTCAAGTCAGGGTTAGGCACAACACTTACCTCACTTTGAAGGACACTTATTTCTCAATCACAGCTTTTTCTTTGGAATTCACTACAAACCACTCGTATCTATTCAAACATGACTCAGTAATATCAAATATTACTAAAGGAATCACTTATATTGGATATATTAAATTTCCCAAATTTTCCTCCAAAAAAGCGAAAAATCGACCCCGGGCCCGCTTGGTCAAAACCTGAGGTTCGGACCAAAATATGTAATTAGTTTTGGAATCCGACCTCAAATTGAGTTCTAAATTCCCAAATTCTCGAAATCTCTATTTTCTACCCTAACCCCTAATTCTACCATGAAAACTCTAGATTTTAGGTTAAAACTTAAAGAAATGCAATGGGTAATTGAAAGAAAATGGTTTAGAATCACTTACCAACAATCTGGGGAATGAATGACTCTTGAATAATCACCCCTCACCATTTGATTTTAGAGAAAAATGAGTTTTTTGGCAAAACTCCCATTTTGGGTTCTGTTAAGTGCTGGGCGACAGTGTTCATCGCGTTCGCGAGAGCACTGTCGCGTTCGCGAAGTGTATGGGCTGCCAAGCCTTCGCGTTCGTGAGGCAGTGCTCGTGTTTGCGTAGGCTACCCTTCCCTGGTCTTCGCGTTCGTGATGAAGAAAAGGCTGACTCCCCCTCCCCGGTGCCTAACGCTATGCGTTCGCGATGTGCTTGTCGCATTCGCGAAGGGTAACGCCCCCATCGTTTCGCGTTCGCAAAGAAAAACTCCTCAGCTGCCCAGTTTACTCTTCACGTTCGTGAGAATACCTTCGCGAACGCGAAGAAAGACATGCCAAAACACAGATTCTGTAGAAAAACCAGATTTCCAAAGTCCAAAACATCCCGCGGCGTATCCGAAACTCACCCGAGCCCTCGGGGCTCCAAACCAAACATGCACACAAGTCTAAAAACATCATACCGACCTGCTCGCCTGATCAAATCGCCAAAATAACACTTAGAACTCTAAATTTGGCACCAATTCAAATGAAATTCTCAAGAACACTTTAAAACTTCTAATTTCTCAACTGGACATCCGAATCACGTCAAATCAACACCATTTCTCACCAAATTTCACAGACATGTCTTAAATATCATAATGAACCTGTACCGGGCTCCGGAACCAAAATACGGACCCGATACTAACAATGCCAAATATTAATCAATTCTAAAAAACAAATAATGTTCAAACTTTTAATTTTCATCAAAAATTCATAACTCAAGCTAAGGACCTCCAAATTCGATTCCGGGCATACGCCTAGGTCCCATAATTCGATACGGACCTACCGGAACCGTCAAAGCACGGATCCAGTCCCATTTACCAAAAATGTTGACTGAAGTCAACTAAAATCTACTTTTAAGGCAAAAATTCTTATTTTCATTAGTTTTCAACATAAAAGCTTTCCGGAAACCTGTCCGGACTACGCAGGCAAATTGAGGATTGTAAAAATGAGCTTTTTAAGGCTTAAGAGCACATATTCGAGTTCTAAAACATAAGATGACCTTTTGGGTCATCACATAATCCATTTATGTTTAATTACCCATTACAGTTTAGGAGATAGCAACATCAAATTTAGGATTTTTATGGTAGATATTAGGTATTTGGATAGAATTAGTGATTTGTGTGGGTCGGATTTAGAAACAAATTACATAGCTGTGCTCAGGGGCGAATGAGTTAGCATGTTATTGTTCGAATCTCCATTTTGACCAAGCAGGTCCGGGGGTTGACTTTTGTTGACCTTTTAAAAAAATGATCAAAATAGAACCACTCTTATTTATGGGTAGTTTTAAAGCTTATTTTGAATCGTTTGGTCAATAATTTTCTAGATTTTGTTGGTTTGGAGGCTTTTTCAAAAGGCAAGGTCGTGGTTGATTGATTGCTTTAGTTGCAAAGTGAAGTAAGTGTTGCGTCTAACCTTGATTTGAGGGTAGGGCCCCTTGAACTTCTAGTTTTGTGCATTATGTGTGAAATGACGTATATGTGGGGTGACGAGTATGTATGCGCCATTGTATTACGTGTTCCCATGCTTTCGTTACTTATTTGTATATCTTATTACATGCCTTAATTGCTACATACTTATTTGACTTCCACGCTATAATTGTTACTTGTTATTTAGCTATACTGTATTAAATTGGCCGTTCCTTCCATAATTTCATGCTTAATTTCTACTTGCCTCTAATTGTTTTCTTTGCATATCTAAATTATCCTATGTCTTCCTTTTCTTATAGATCCGTGACAATATTTTTCTTTAATTATGTAGTTTCTTTTGTACGACTTGTTAAATGAATAGATATCGTGGAGTTGGTAAAGTTGAGACATTTGAGATTCTTTTTTTATATCATGTTATCCTCCATTGCTTCGTACATTTACTCTCTTGATGTACAAATTTATGTGATTTTTAGTTGTTGAATTGCTATTGTTGCTAGAAGCTTTGTTAGTTGGATTTGAGTTCGTTGTTATGAATTAACTTCCAGTCCTGTCTTTTCTGTTATTATAGTTATTGCATATATGTTAATGTAAGTGACCTGCCTTAGCCTCGTTACTACTTCGTTGAGGTTAGGATCGCACATACATAGTACATGGAGTCGGTTGTACTCATACTACACTCTGCACTTCTTGTGCAGCTACCAGAGTTGGTACCAACGGCGTTCAACAGACTTGCTCGGATCCAGTTATCAGTGGAGACTTGAGGTGTAGCTACATGACGTCCACAACCCTGAAGTCCCCTTCTGCTTCATTTAAGCTGTTTATTTTGATTAAGAATGTTATGTTTATTTTAGATCTCTATCTGTAGTATTCTAGACGCTCATGTATTCGTGACACCGATTTTGAGATTTGTATTTGGATTTCTTCACTTATTAGCTTATTACCTTATTTCACACTAATCAATTTCATTATTGTCATTTAGTTTGGAAATTGTTAAAAATGGTTAATATGCATAGCTAACATTGGTTGCCTAGCAAGTGAAATTTTAGGCACCATCACAGTCTCGAGGGTGGGAATTTCGGGTCGTGACAAGTGCCTACTGCTCACGAGTAATGACCTAGCTTAGTAGAGTTTGGAGGATCAGTACAGAGACTTCTGTACTTATCTTTCAGAGGCTTTGGTGTTTCGGGAAAAATTTCACTTCTTTCTTTCTCTATCATGCGATTGCATTACATCATTGATGATTGAACCATTATATTATTATTTTGTCACAGATGGCGAGAACAGGCACAACATCAGCAGTCGGAGCCCCCTATGGCAGCTACTACCAGGGGTAGAGGTAGAGGCCGAGCCATAGGTCGAGGTAGTGGCAGAGCTCAGCCTAAAGCTCGAGCAGCAGCACCCGCAATGGAGCCTCAGATTGATTATGAGGAGGAGGTTCCAGCTCAGACCATACCCGTCCAACCAGCTCAGGTCCCGGAGGGATTCATAGCCACTCTAATGCTTCAGGACACTTTATTCAGGTTGGTGGGCCTTATGGAGAGACCAGTACATTTCTGGTGGCACCAGCCTTCTCTCGAGCTGAGGGAGGAGTACAAATTCCTCCTATTCACACTTCAGAGCAGGTGGATCCCCTATATCAGACTCTAGTAGCCTAGCCAGTTGGGGTGATTCAGCTGGTTTTTGCGGCACACGCCGGTGACATGCCAACTATGTCTTCTTAGGCCTTGTTGAGGTTGGATATGTTTACCAAGCTTTTTTTTTATTTCAGCAGTGCACCTTCTAAGGACTCAAAGGATAACTTGGACCGTTGTCATGAGCTGTTGCATAACATGGGTATTGGTGAGACCAATATGGTCGACTTTGTAGTGTTCCAGGTGACTGGTTCTGCCAAGAGATGTTGGAGAGATTATTTATTGACCAGACCAGCCGGTTCACCTGCACTTACCTAGGATACATTTTCACAGCTATTTCTAGAGAAGTTCATTCCTTTCACTTTGAGAGAGGATTACCACAGGTAGTTTGAGCGTCTTCAGTAGGACATCGTGTCCGTCACCGAGTATGAGACTCGATTTGTGGACCTAGCTTGCTATGCCATTTTTTTACTCCTTACCGAGAGGGAGAGAGTGGGGTATATTCATTCATAGCCTCACTTTTAGTATCATGCTACAAATGGCCAAGGAGAGTGTGGACGATATTTCTTTCTAGAGGGCTGTAGATATTTCTAGACGGATTGAGATGGTTCATGGTTAGGAGAGTGGGCCGGTGTCTGATAAGAGGCCTAGTAATTTCGGTAGTTTCAGTGGTGTATCGTATGGAGGAAGGGGTTCTTTTTGTAGGGGCTATTCTCCTAGGCATATTTAGTCATCTCTTTAGGCAGCCCACCATGCTTCGGGCAGTTGTGGTTATTATGGGTCTCGTCCTGAGCAGCCAACATTCAATGCACATTCAACTCCTATTAGTGCACCACCATTTCAGAGTTACTACAACAGCTGTTCGGACCGTCATGGTCAGTCTTCAATTTAGCAGCCTCAGTAACCGAGAGAGTGCTTAAAGTGTGGGGCATATGTAACATAAAGAGGTATTGATCTAGATTGTCGAGCAACAGATCTCAGTAGAGTTCTCGTGCCATTATACCAGAACCTTATCATGCTATATGGATTAGCTGTCACCTTATCATGCTATATTGGACTGTCACGCCAAGACGGTGACCTTAGCCTTGTCGGTATTGCTCTGATTGGAGTAGAGGGGGTACTCCTGGCCATTCTACTAGCAAGTTTATTTCTTAGGTGAAGGCTCGACATATGTTTGAGAAGGGATGTCTATCATATTTGGCATATGTTCGTGATTCTAGCATAGAGGTTCCTTCCATGGATTCGGTACATGTTGCATGTGAGTTCCTAGAGGTGTTTCCCATAGATCAGTCAGGGATGCCACCTGATAAGGATATTGACTTCTGTATTGATTTGGCTTCGGGAACTCAACCCATATTTATTCCACCATATCGTATGGCACCGCCTGAGATTGAACTGAAGGAGTAGTTGTAGGATTTGCTTGATAAATGATTCATTAGACCTAGTGTCTCGGCTTGGGGTGCATTTGTGTTGTTCATGTAGAAGAAGGATGGCTCGATGAGGATGTGTATAGACTATCGTCAGTTGAACAAAGTCATTATCAGGGGTACCAAGGTGTTTTTGAAGTTTGATTTGAGGGCATCGGATATCCCTACGAAAATTTTCCGGAATCAGTTTGGGCATTATGAGTTACTACTGATGTCATTTGGGTTGGCAATTGCGCCCCAACAACATTCATGGGTTTGATGAATCGAGAATTCAAGCCCTACTTGGATTCTTTTCTGATTGTATTCATCGATGATATCTTGATCTACTCCTGCAGTCGAGAGGAGCATGAACAACATCTTAGAATTGTACTTCAGACTCTGAGAGATAATCAATTATATGCCATGTATCAAAGTTTGAGTTTTGGTTGGACTTAGTCGCATTTTTGGGGCATGATCTATCTGTAAAGGTCATTAAAGTGGATCCTAAGAAGATTAAGGCAGTTCAGAACTGGCCTAGACCTACTTCAGCTATAGAGATTCAGAGCTTCATAGGTCAGCGGGTTATTATAGCTAGTTCGTGGAGAGGTTTTCATCCATAGCAGCATCATTGACTAGATTGACCCAGAATGGTGCTCCATTTAGGTGGTCGGATGAGTGTGAGTTGAGCTTTCAAAATCTCAAGACTGCCTTGAGTACATCTCCGATGTTAGTATACCCATAGGTTCAGGATCCTACATGGTGTATTGTGATTCATAACGTGTTGGGCTCCATGCAGTGTTGATGCAGGATGTTAGGTTTATTGCATACACATCATGGCAATTGAAGGTTCACGAGATAAATTACCTTGTTCATTACTTGTAGTTGGCAGCCATTGTTCATGCATTGATGATTTGGAGGCATTACCTCTACGGCGTGTCATGTGAATTGTTCATATATCATCGCAATCTTCAGTATCTGTTCAAGAAAAAGCGTCTCAACTTGAGGAAGCGGAGGTGGTTAGAGCTATAGCAAGACTATGATATCACCATTTTGTATCATCCTAGAAAGGACAATGTAGTGGCTAATGCCTTGAGTAGAAAGGCTGTGAGTATGGTAGCCTTGCGTATATTCCAGCTGGTGAGACACCACTTGCATTAGATGATTAGGCCTTGGCCAATCAGCTCGTGAGGTTAGATGTTTCCTAGCCTAGTCATGTTCTAGCTTGCACGGTGTCTCGGTCTACTTTGTATGAGCTCATAAGAGAGCGTCAGTATGACGAACCCCATTTAATTTCCTATAAGGACACAGTACGACACGGTGATGCCAAGCAAGTTACCATTGGAGATGATGGGTTTTTGCGGATGCAGGGTCGGATTTGTGTGCCCAATGTGAACGGGCTTCATGAGTAGATGTTTGAGGAGGCCCACAATTCACGGTATTCCATTTATCCGGGTAACACCAAGATGTGCCAGGATTTTAGGCAGCAGTATTGGTGAATAAGGATGAAGAATGATATAGGGGCATATGGAGCTCGGCGTTTGATCTTTCAGCAGGTAAAGTACGAGCATCAGAGGCCTAATGGTTTACTTTAAAGGCTTGATATTTCTGAGTGGAAGTGGGAGCGTATTACTCTGGATTTCGTTGTTGGGCTCCCATGGACTCAGAAGAAATTCGATTCAATATGGGTCATTGTGAAGAGGTTGACCAAGTCGGTTCATTTCATTCCAGCGGCAGTTACATATTCTTTAGAGCTGTTAGCTGAGATCTATAACCGTGAGATCGTTCGCCTTCAAGGTGTGCCTGTGTCCATCATTTCTGATCGAGGTACACAATGCACCTCGCACTTTTGGAAGGCCGTACATCCTGAGTAAGGCACACAGGTTGAGTTGCGTACAACATTCCACCCCAGATGGACGGATAGTCCGAGCACACCATTTAGATATTGGAGGATATGCTTCGCACTTTCGTTATGAATTTTGGGGGTTCTTGGGGTTAGTTCTTGCCGCTTGTAAAGTTTTAGTACCATAACAACTACCAGTAAAGTGTTTATATGGCTCCCTATAAGGCATTATACGAGAGGCGGTGTCATTCGCTAGTTGGTTGGTTCAAGACGGGAGAGGCTCAGTTGTAGGATACCGATTTGTTTCAGGATGCCTTGGAAAAGCACAAGATGATCCTGGATTGACTTCGCACATCTCAGTCTAGGCAGAAGAGTTATGCCGATTGTAGGGTTCGTGATGTTGCATTCATGGTTGGAGAGAAGGTATTGCTCTGAGTTTCACCCATGAAGGGTGTGATGAGGTTCGGGAAGAAGGGCAAGTTGAGCCCTAACACCACTCCAGATCTATTTACACATTAGTCAACATTCGGTCAACTCTTTCAACTTAGTCTTCCAACCTTGGGACTAAGTGTCCCAATTCATTTTGAAACATCCCCGA
>AWOL01S0026622.1:0-55738 GCA_000715115.1 Nicotiana otophora | reverse complement strand
GGGGGGGGGGGGGGGAGGGGCTACAACACACAAAATGACTGGTCGGGTTCATTGCATGCTCCCCTTCTTAAATAAATGTTTGTCCTTGAACGGGTCTAGAATCCTACGTGGAGTCTCAAATAGGCGTGGATATCTGCTATGCATCTCCCTCTCAGTCTCCTATGTAGCCTCCTCGGCTGCCTGACCCCTTCAGTGCACCTTCACTGAAGCTATGTTGTTTGACCTCAACTTCTGAATCTGTTGATCAAAAATGGCCATCGGCTCCACTTCATAAGTAAAATCCCCATCTAACAGAACCGTGCTAAAGTCCAAAACATGAGATAGGTCGCCAACATACTTCCGGAGCATGGAAACATGAAACACTAGATGAAAACCCAATAGAATATGCGGCAATGCAAGCCTGTAAGCCACCTCTCAAATCCTCTCAAGCACCTCAAAAGGCCCAATATACCGAGGGATAAACATGCCCTTCTTTCCGAACCTCATCACACCCTTTATGGATGAAAATATGAGCAGTACTTTCTCCCCCACCATGTATGCAACATCACGAACCTTATGATCGGCATAGATCTGCTGTCTAGACTACGTCATGCGAAGCCGATCCTGAATCAACTTAACCTTGTCCAAACTATCCTAAACCAAGTCAGTACCCAATATTTTAGCCTCACCCGGCTCAAACCAACCCATCAGAGACCGATACAGTCTCCCATACAAAGCCTCATATAGAGCCATCTGGATGCTCGATTGGTAAATGTTGTTGTAGGCAAACTCTGCAAGCAGCATAAAGTGATCCCAAGAACCCGTGAAATCCATGACACAAGCGCGTAACATATCCTCCAATATCTGAATAGTGCGCTCGGACTGTCTGTACGTCTAAGGGTGGAATGTTGTACTCAACTCATCCCGTGTGCCTAACTATCGTTGCACTACTCTCTTAAACTGCGATGTAAACTGTATGCCCTGATCTTACATGATGGACACAGCACACCGTGAAGGCAAACAATCTCGTGGATGTAGATCTCAGCCAACCGCTCCAAAGAATAGGTAGTCCTAACTAGAATGAAATGCGCGAACTTTGATAATCAATCCACAATCACCCAAATAGCATTAGAACTTCCTCGAAGTCTATTAGAGCCCAACTACAAAATCCGTGCTAAGAAGCTCCCATTTCCACTCCAGAATCGCAGGCCTCTGAAGAAATCCGCCTGGTCTTTGAAGCTCGTACTTCACCTGCAGAAAATTTAGGCACCGAGCTAGAAACCCCACTTTATCTTTCTTCATCCTCCTCCACCAATATTGTTGCCTTAAGTCCTGATACATCTTTGCGGAACCCGTATGAATGGGATACCACAAACTGTGGGCTTTCTCAAGAATCAACTCACGTAGCCCATCTATATTGGGTACACAGATCCGACCCTCCATTGTCAACACCCCATCATCCCCAATAGTAACCTCTTTAGCATCACCGTGCTGAACCGTGTCCTTGAGGACAAGCAAATGAGGGTTATCATACTGATGCTCTCTGATGTGATCATATAAAGAAGACCGATAAACCATACAACCTATAACCCGACTGGTCTCCAAAACATCTAACCTCACGAACGGATTGGACAAGGCCTGAACATATGATGCAATAGGTCTCTTACCACCAGGAATACATGCAAGGCTACCCATACTCACCGCCTTTCTACTCAAGGCATCGGCCACCACATTGGCCTTCCCCGGATGATACAGAACGGTAATATCATAGTCCTTTAGCAGGTCCAACCATTTCTGCTACCTCAAATTTAGATCCCTTTATTTGAGCAAGTGTTGGAGACTTCTATGATCTGTAAATACCTCACAAGAACGATAGATGCCAACTCCAAATCCTGAACACGGTTGTTCTTCTCATGAGTCTTCAACTTGCATGAATCATAAGAAATTGCTTTATCCTCCTGCATCAAGACACACCAAATACCAATCCGAGAAGAATCATAATACAATGTATAGAAGCCTGACGCTAAAGGCAATAATAGAACTGGAGTTGTGGTGAATATAGTCTTGAGCTTTTGAAAGCTCTTCTCACACTCATCCGACCACCTGAGTGGAGCACCCGTCTGGGTAAATCTGGTCAAAGGCATTGCAATAGACGAGAAACCCTCTACAAAGCGATGATAATATCTGGCCAAGCCGAGAAAACTCTGAATCTCAGTAGCTGAAGACGGTCTGGGCCAACTCTAAACTGCCTCTATCTTCTTTGGGTCAACCTTAATCTCCTCACTGGACACCACGTGCCCCAAGAACGCCACTGAACTGAGCCAAAACTCACACTTGGAGAGCTCTGTATGAAGCTTCTCCTCCCTCAAACTCTGTAGTACAATCCTTAAATGCTGCGCATGCTCCTCCAGGCTACGTGAGTACATCAGGATATCATCAATAAATATTATGATAAACGAATCAAGATATGGCTGGAATACACTGTTCATCAGATGCATAAATGCTGCTTGGGTGTTGGTCAGCCCGGAAGACATCACAAGGAACTCATAGTAAACATAACGGGTCTTGAATGCCTTTATTAGAATATACGAGTCCAGAATTTTAAGCTGGTGATACCCCGACTCAAATCATTCTTAGAGAACACCCTCGCTCCCTAAAGCCGGTAAAATAAATCATTAATGAGCGGCCAAGGATACTTGTTCTTGATTGTAACTTTGTTCAACTGCCTATAGTCGATGCAGATACGCATAGTACCATCCTTCTTCTTCAGAAATAGAACCGATACACCTCTAGGCGACACACTAGTCCTAATGACCCCCTTATCAAGATGCTCCTGAAGCTGCTCCTTCAATTCCTTTAACTCTGCTGGTGCCATACGATACAGAGGAATAGAAATGGAATGAGTGTCCAGCACCAAGTCAATACCAAAATCAATATCCCTGTCGAGTGTCATGCACGATAGGTCTACAGGAAACACATCCAGAAAGTCTCGCACTACCGGAACAAAATCAATATTAGGGGTATCAGCACCAACATCCCTCACAAAGGCCAAATATGACAAACACCTCTTCCCAACCATCCGTTGGGCCTTCAAATATGAAATCACAATGAACATAATCTAGGGAACCTCTCCGCTCAATCCTTGGTAGCCTCGACATAGCCAACACCATGGTCTTAGCGTGATAATCTAGAATAACATGACATGGAGAAAACAGTCCATACACAAAATCACGTCAAAATCAACCATACTAAGTAATAAGAGATCGACTCTAGTCTCTAATCCTCAAAAGGTCACCACACATGACATGTACACATGGTCCACAACAATAGTATTTCCCACCGACATAAATACATGAACAGATGAAACTAAGGGCTTAGGGGGCGTATCCAAATAACAAGTAAAACATGATGATACATAGGAATAAGTAGAACCGGGGTCGAATAATATGGAAGCATCTATGTGGCACACTGAAACAATACATGTGATCACTACATCTGAAGCAACAACCTCTAGTCTAGTAGGAATAACATTAGCTCGAGACTGACCGCCACCTGATCGACCTCCCGCTATAGGGTGACCTCTAGCTACTTGAGCCCCACCACGAGCTGGCTAGGCGAGTGGCGAAGTAACTGGTGCGAAAGTCACCGGTAGACCCCTCTGCTAAACTGGACCTCTAAATTGGTGGGGACACTGTCTCCACACGTGCCAAAACTGCCTACACTCGAAGCACCTCCCCACTGGTGGTGGAGATTAAATCCGGCCCCGAGAAACAGAATAACTACTAAAAGTTCATGGTGCAGATGAACCTAAGCCGATGAAGTACGGGATAAACTCCAAGATGGGAGAACACTGAGAGATGACTAACCTAAATGAACACTGTATGAACCATGGCTAGCTTATGCACTACGATGAATCAGACGAGCCATCTAAGAGGGTCTATAAGGACGACCCCTGCTGTGGTAGGACTGCCCCCACAAGGTAAACCACTAAAACTAACCGAACTACGAGGCCTCTTTGCCTCCCTCTCCTCATGCTCCAGACTGCAGACCAACTCTAGCCGCCGAGCAATATCAACCGCCTCGTCGAACCTAGCACCTGATGTATTCTCCCGAGTCATAACAAAGCGCAGTCCATAGCTGAGGCCATCAATGAACCTCCTAATACTCTCTATCTCAATAGGAACCAACTAGATCACATGATGAGCCAACTATAAAAATACCATCTCAACTGAGTCACAAATATACCCTCGCGGCGTAGCTACTCAAACTGCCTATGCAACTCTTACCTACGAGTCGGTGGCAAAAACTTCTCCAAGAAGAGAACAGAGAGCTCGTGCCATTAAAGTGGTGTAGCATCGGCTGGCCTGCTTTGCTCATAGGCCTCCCACCATCTGAAGGGTGCCCCCGTCAGCTGATAAGTAATAAATGAGACTCCACTAGTCTCCAGAATATCACCGTGTGAAGAATCCGCTGGCACCTTTCCTAGAGGTCCTGAGTATCCCCTGACTCAGCCCCATTAAATGATGGAGGATTGAGCCTCCCGAACATCTCTAGTATCTTATGCTTCTCATCACTCAATAGAAACCATGACCTTTGCAACTCAACACCAAATTCAACAACAAGATATTTCAAGGATAGCAAATTTCAAGTAAAGAATGCCACAGTTAAATAATGAATACGGAATTAAGAAAGCAAGTTATTCAACTAAACATGTAGTACAAGTTGCAAATAACAGATAAGACAAGTAGACATGTGAAATTAGACTAAACACTGTGGTTGTAACATGCTAAAGTAACTCAATTAAAGCATGAAAAAGAAACTACGTTGCTAAAATCGAAATCTCAATATTTAGTCCGTGTACGCACTCATCACCTTAAGTACACGGCCTCCACATATCAACATTGTGACAACAATACCAAATCCTAAGGGTAATTTCCCTCACATAAGGTTAGACAAGTCACTCACCTCAAACCACGCTAAAATAATCAACTACAAGGCATTTCCCTTGATTTTCCAACTCTGAACGGCTCTAATCTAGCCAAAACAAATTTCATACTATAAATCTTAGCAAAGCATTAAAAAAATCGCCTCAATAATCAACTCGGGCCCGCGTCTTGAAACCTGGCCAAAATTATAAAATCGGAACATCCATTTGATATTGAGTCCAACCATACACGAATTATTCAAATCCGACCTAATTTTCCCTTTCAAAACCCAAAAACTTAGTCTAAGAACATCTTACGTTTTCCCCCAAGTTTTCCAACTCAAATCCTTACTTACATGCTAATAATAATGATAGATTAGTATAATTTAACGAAAATCAAGTCAAGAACTCTTACCCCAACAATTACTCTGAAACTCCCTCGAAATATCGCCTCAAACCTATCATGAACCAAACCGGAGGGCTGCGATGGGCACCCGGTGCCTTACTCAACTGAGTACCAACATAACGTATCTTTATTTCAAACCATCATGGGTAAATGGGCCAGAAAGGACTTCATGAGATAACCGGAATAAAACCATAAGGGAATACTAGACATAGGACGACCCAACATGATATAGAAACTTATACATGTGACATACGGGCCTCTAAGGCTGACATGATCATTTGTACACTCAAAACATAGGCCGAAAAGGCCATACAAGTATCCATATAAATGACATCTGCCTACAAGCCTCTAAGAGTACATAAACGTCATAAACATCATACTAATCAATACATGTCCAAATCATAGTCACCAAATAGGCAACTCCAGAGCATGTGGAGTGCACCAACACCTTCCGCTGAGCTGATAGCCTACTAGGACGACTGCCAACCTGTCAATCGGGACCTGCAGGTATGAAACGCAACATCCATAGGCAAAAGGGACGTCGATACAAATAAAGTCTCAGGTATTTAAGGCTTGAAAGAAATATATAAAAGACATGAAATAAACATGGAGTAAAGAACTCAACCTGTAAGTCTGAATAGCGCTTTGAATCATGAAACATTTATAATGTCATGCATATACGTATAAATGTCATTTCTTGCATAGGTATATGCGTACATAACATCATCAAGCCTCTGAGGGCATCCCATCATATCATCTCGGCCTCTTTGGGCGAAATCATGAATGTATACCAGCTGATCAGGTGGTGGTGTGTATATAATGCCATAATCTTTTCCCATACACCATATACATATAATATATGCGCATATAATGCCATCTGGTCATGGGTCAATGTACATGTATAAATGAATGCAATGCATGAGAAGTAAGTCAATAAGATCTCTTGGAATGTCATAAAATCATTGTGCCTTCAATTAATATCATGAAATAAACTTTATCAACTTACATGTTTTCTAAGACCCATGAACAAATGATAGAATAATACGACACATGGGGAATCATGAACATAGGAACTCCTAGTACCTTTAAGAATGAAATCATTTATGAAAGTTGTGTGCTTGCTCGTTTCGTTGTATCATATGGATCATGACAAAAGGAAACAAGGGGTAACCTTAACATACCTCAAGTTGTCAGTGCAACTCAACAACAAGCTTATGACAACTAGCGCGCCAACCCTATAACAAAGAAATACATGTACCACTTAGATGGCGCTAGTATATCACGTATCTCAAATGATAACTCGATTCTAAAATAAAATGGGCTACATTTCTCCTCATTTCAATGCTCCCTCAAGCACGCTATAGGCGAGATACAAATATAATACAATCATCAACTCAAAAATAACTCAACTATAATCCGGGACATTCAATACAACAAGAACCCCAAATATACCATAACACACCCAATCAACAATTTATTAATTGGCCTGAAATTGCAACGACGAGCGACCAGCCTACTACCTTACCACATGTGGAATTTCTACACGCCTTTTTATCCTTCCAAACTTCATAAATCAGCAGCACAATAAGACAACATGAGTGGACTACGAAAGAGTCCACTAAAAGTAAAATAAATAAAACTCACAGCTTCCGATCACCGTCCCGTGAGTTATAACTATTAGGAAACTAATTTATCAACCTTACTCGTTATTTAAAGCTTAAATACAGAAAGTAGACGTTTTATTAACTATGAAGTACCTTCCAAAACTCAAACTACAAAGAAAAACAGAGCCGATATAGCGATACTTACGTCATACGGATTGTTCTATTATTATCTCTTCTTGATTTCGTACCCGGGATGTTAATCTCCTTTGACCATCTGTCTGGGGATGAAATGTCGTTCTAAGACTGAATTGAGTCACCAATCCTATTTGTAAGGACCTCCAAAAATTAGCTGTAAACTGAGCACCTCTATCTGAGATAATAGATATAAGGATACCATGAAGTTGTATTATCTCCTTAATGTAAAGCCTTGCATAATCCTCTACTGAATACGTAGTCCTTACAGTAAATAATGGGTTTAGTTTGTAAGACTATCAACAATAACCCATATAGAATCGAACTTACATTGGGTACAAGGTAAGCCTATCATGAAATCCATATTAATTACTTCCCATTTTCAAGTCGGAATCTCTACAGCCAGCAATAATCCACCGGGTTTTTGATGCTCAATCTTAACCTGCTGACAATTACGGCACTGAGCAACAAACTCTGATATATCCTTCTTCATTCCGTCCCACCAGTATATTCTCATGATATCTTGATACATCTTAGCCGCTCTTGGATGAATATAATAACGAGAATAGTTAGCTTCTCCCATAACTTGCTGGCGCAACCCTGCCACATTAGGAAGACATAATCGACCTCGATATCCGAGGACTCCATCTCCTTTAATCTCAAATGGTGTCTTCTACATTTGAGAGGTTGTATCTCTGTAGTGAGCTAGCGCAAGATCTTCATATTGCTATTCCTTCACTTTAGTTACTAAAGAGGATGTTGCCGTGTCCTTAATGGTAACTCCGGTACCACCTAAATCTAGTAATCGAGCTCCAAGATTAGCTAGCTGATTAATATCACGAGCTATCTCACTCTCCTCTGGATGTAAATATAATAGGATACCCATAGATCTACGGGTGATGGCGTCGGCTACTACATTATCCTTCCCTGGATGGTATAAAATATCAACATCATAGTCTTTCAGTAGCTCCAACCATCGCCTCTGATGTAAAGTCAATTCCTTTTTCTTGAAGACATACTGAAGGCTCTTATGATCCATATAGATATCAACATGAATGCCATACAAATAGTGCCTCCACATCCTTAGTCCATGAATCACCACGGCTAACTCTAAATCGTGGGTCGGGTAATTCTTCTCGTGCTTTATAAGTTATCTAGAAGCATAAGCTACAATCTTACCATGCTGAATAAATACACAACCCAATCCAATGCCCGAAGCATCACAATAGATAGCATAACCATCGGTACCCTCTAGGAGTGTAAGAACCGGTGCTGAAGTCAATCTACACTTCAATGCCTGGAAACTCCGCTCACAAGCATTAGTCCACTGAAACTTAGTTGCCTTCTGAGTCAACTTTGTCAATGGTGCTGAAAGAGAAGAAAAGCCCTCTAAAAATCTCTTGTCAATGGTCCTTACTTGCAAAACCCAGTAAGCTACGAACCTCTGTCGGTGTCGTAGGTCTAGGACAAGTCTTCACTGTCTCAATCTTCTGTATATTAACCCGGATACCCTCACCTGAAATAATATGACCAAGCAATGCTACAAAATTCAACCACAGTTCACATTTGGAGATTTTTTCGTAAAGCTTCCTATCTTGTAGAACTATGAGCACAGTTCGCACATGATCTGCATGCTTCGCCTCTCAACGAGAATAAACAAAATGTCATCTATAAATACAATCACGAACATATCTAGAAAAGGTCTGAACACACTGTTCATCAAGTCCATGAATACTGCTGGGGCATTGGTCAAACCGAACGACATGACACAAAATTCAAAGTGCCCGTATACGGTCCTGAATGCTGTCTTTGGAATATCTTTCTCTTTAACCCTTACCTGATAGTACACAGACCTCAAGTCTATCTTCGAGAAACACCTGGCACCCTACAACTGATCAAATAAATCATCAATCATCGGGAGCGGGTACTTATTCTTAATTATCACCTTATTCAACCGCGTATAATCAATACACAACCGCAAGGAATCATATTTCTTTCTCACAAATAACATATGTGCTCCCTACGGTGATGTACTAGGTCTAATAAAGCCTTTGTCTAGCAAATCCCGGTTGTTATTTCAACTCTCTGCGCTCTGCAGGTGCCATTCTATAAGGAGGAATAGATATCGGTTGAGTATCAGGTAATGTCTCAATAGCAAACTCAATCTCCCGCTTTGACGGAAGACCTGGAAGCTCATCGCGAAAAACATCGGGAAACTCATTATCTACCGGGATAGACTAAAGGGTCGGTGACTCTGCTTTCACATCCTGTACCTGTACTAAGTAATAAATATAGCCCTTTTTGATCATCTTCCTTGCCTTGAGGTAGGAAATAAACCTACCTCTCGGCAATGCGGTATTACCTTTCCACTCTAGAATTGGCTCCCCTAGAAACTGTAACCGAACCATCTTTGATCTACAATCAACGTTAGAATAACAAGAAGCCAACCAATCCATACCCATTATAACATCAAATTCTACCATATCTAGCTCAATCATGTCTGCTGCTATAGAACGACTATGGATTACTACTATTCAATCTTTATATACCCGTCTAGCTATGACTGGATTCCCAACAGGTGTAGACACCTCAAAAGGTTTAATCAACTCAGGTTCTATCCTAAACTTGCTAGCGACCAATAAAGTGACATACGATAAGGTGGAACTTGGATCAATCAATGCATATACATCATATGAAGAGACTGATAATATACCTGTAACAACATTAGATGGCGACTCCTAATCATGTCGACCTTCTAATGCATAAACACAATTCTGAGGACCACACGAGCTAGATGATCCACTTCTTCCTTTACCACGACCGGCTGGTACCTATGAACCTTGCCCAAGGGGGCGTACTGATGATGACGAACCAGCTACAGAACCCGCTGGATGAACTATACCCGCACCAACTCTCGTTGGACAATATTTCATAGAGTGGCCTCGAAAACCACAAGTATACCAAACACCTAACCCCACAAGGCACTGCCCGACATGCTGCTTGCCATATTGAGCACATTGTGGAAAGGGAGGCCTCATCTTACTTGACTCACCCCTATACTGAGAAATAGAGGCCCTTGAACTATGACTTGGACTTGGATATTTGGAACAATTAAATCTCTTACCGACAAACTGAGGGGGTGCATTAACCGAGGGCTGGTCTGGATGCCTCGGGTACTATTGTCTCTAACCACCTCGAAACTCACTAAAAGGTCCTAAAACTCTTGCTCTCTTACTCTGGCCCCTATCATGCTCACGGTCGTACCTCTTCCTCTACTTACACTCCTCTACACTCTGAGCATATGCCTGAATAGAGAAATATCAATGCTTGGATGAAGTGATACCAACATACAATCATTAAGAAGGTGCGGCTCCAACCCCATCATGAATCGGTGAACCTGATCCTCCATCTTAGCTACAATAGTTGGCACATACCTAGCCAAAGAATCAAACTGAAGGTTGTACTCCCAAACACTCATATTACCCTATCGAAGGATCAATAACCTATCAACTATGGCTCGTCTAAGCTCTGGTGGAAAATAATGACGAAGAAAAGACTCTATAAACTCCTCCCATACTGCTGGAAGGGCATCCTCACCTCTGGAAAACGCCCAAGACTCGTACCAATTAACTACAATATCATGAAGTCTATAGGAATCTAGCTCAAACGACTCAGTCATTGTGGCCTTCATTACCCTCAAAGTCCTCTGTATCCTATCGATAAATACTTGAGGGTACTCGTTTGGATCTACTCTAGTGAATATTGGAGGGTCCAAATTAATGAAATCATGAACCCTCGCACTGATGGCCCTATCTGTATGACGAATACCTATCTTCTGCTGCCAATCCTGTGCAGCAACTAATCGAGTCAGTAGCTGAATAACATCTCTCATCTCCTGATCCGGTGCATCTGGCTGAGGAGCTGGGGGAACTAGAGCTGGTGACCCTCAGATCTCCTCTGGAGAGTGCAGGGTATGTTAAGTCAAAGATAGAGTCTCACTATGCGACTCTCCCCGAGCCCTGGTAACTCGTGGTGCTCGACTTGTAGTCTCACTAGCCACTAATTTGCCCTTCTGGGTGGCTGTAGCCTTCATGAGCATCTGAAAACATAACATATCGTTTGGAAAATGAGTCCTTATATCACACGATCTAAGATAAGAAGGTAGTATAACATCCTATTTGTCTTACAATCTCCTTTTTATAAGTGTGGTGCACAACACACTCATAACTAAGATGCTACTAGACACGGTCTGTAGACAACCTTAGGATGGAACTGCTCTGAAACCACTTTTGTCACGACCCAAACCGGAGGGCCGTGACGTGCACCCGGTGCCTTACTCAACCGAGTACCAACATAATGTATATTTCTTATCACACCATCAAGGGTAAATGGGCCAGAAGGGACGTCATGAGATAACCAGAATAAAAATATAAAGGAAAACTAGACATAGGATGACCCAATATAATATAGAAACTTATACATGTGGCATACGGGCCTCTAAGGCTAACATGATCATTTGTACACTCAAAACATAGGCCGAAAAGGCCATACAAGTATCCATATACATGACATCTACCTACAAGCCTCTAAGAGTACATAAACATCATAAAGGTCGGGACAGGGTCCCTCCATACCAATCAATACATGTCCAAATCATACTCACCAAATAGGCAACTCCGGAGCATGTGGAGTGCACCAACACCTTCCGCAGAGCTGATAGCCTAATAGGAGGACTGTAAACCTGTATATCGGGACCTGCAGGCATGAAACGCAGCGTCCTCAGGCAAAAGGGATGTCTGTACAAATAATGTGACAAATATGTAAGGCATGAAAGCAATATATAAAAGACATGAAAGAAACATGGAGTAAATAACTCAACCTGTAAGTCTGAATAGCTCTGTGAATCATGAAACATTTGAAATGTCATGCATATGCGTATAAATGTCATATCTTGCGTAGGTATATGCGTACATAACATCATCAAGCCTCTTAAGGCATCCTATTATATCATCTCGTCCTCTGTGGGCGAAATCATGAACCTATACCAGCTGATCAGGTGGTGGTGCGTATATAACGCCATAACCTTTCCCCATACCCCATATACATATAATATACGCATATAAAACGTCCTCTGGTCATGGGTCAATGTACATGTATAAATGAATGCAATGCATGAGAAGTAAGTCAATAAGATCTCTTGCAATGCCATAAAATCATTATGTCTTCTATTAATATCATGAAATAAACTTTATCAACTTATGTATTTTCTGAGACCCATAAACAGACGATAGAATAATATGACACACGGGGAATCAAGAACATAGGAACCCATAGTACTTTTAAGAATAGAATCACTTATGAAAGTTGTGTGCTTTCTTATTTTGTTGTATCATATGGATCATATCAAAAGGAAAGAAGGGATAGCCTTAACATACCTCAAGTCGTCAATGCAACACAACAACAAGCTTATCAAAACTAGTGTGCCAACCCTATAACAAAGAAATGCATGTACAACTTAGATGACGCTAGTATATCACATATCTCAAACAGTACTTCGATTCGAAAATACACTAGGCAGCATTTCCCCTGATTTTACTGCTCCCTCAAGCATACTATAGGCGAGATACAAACATAATACAATCAGAAACTCAAACAAAACCCAAATATACCATAACACACCCAATCAATAAGTTATCAATTAACCTGAAATTGCAACGACGAGTGACCAACCTACTACCATACTACATGTGGAATTTCTCCACGGCCTTTTATCCTTCCAAACTCCATAAATCAGAAGCACAATAGGCCAACACGAGTGGACTACAAAACAATCCTCTAAAAGTAAAATAAATCAAACTCACGGCTTTCGATCACCGTCCCATGAGTTCTAATTATTAGGAAACAAATTTATCAACCTTCATTGATATTTAAAGCTTAAATACAGAAAGTAGACATTTTCGTAACTATGAAGTACCTTCCAAAACATAAACTACAAAGAAAAAGAGAGGCGATATAGCGATAGTTACGTCGTAGGGATCTTTCTGATGTTATTGCTTCTTGATTTCATACCCGGGTTGTTAATATCCTTTGAAAACCTAGAAGAGAGATTATGGATATGTTTATGGATTTTATCAGATCGTGTTCTGTAGAAAAAGGAAGATAAGGACGGCCTAAGACCTATATATATCAAGTTTGGAAAAGTCAAAGAGGTGCTAGCTTGGCACCCTATCATTGGCCCATCTTCCGACGCTTATATATTTTTATCCGGATGTCGTATGAAATAATGTATAAGAGCTTTGGAAACTACATTTCAAGACCTTCAATTTGGTATATAATATGTCACAAAAAGACCCCATATAGCACATGAAAGTTATATCTCAAAAAGCTCTGTTACAAGGCAAATGTTTAGTCAGTTTTTCCGTAACATAAATCCGACTTTTTCAAAACTTAATATTTTCTATCCAAACATCATATATAGCCATATTATGATTTTAAAATTATTTAAACCATGATTAAAAAGTCACATATTCATTATACGTCATCTTGGGACGCACAGGGTGTAACAAAACCGAGCTCCCAAAAAACCAAAATGAAATGAACCAAACCCTCAAGTTCTTCCTTTTTTCTTCCCAATGAATCCGCATATACTGTCACATAGTCACATATGCGATGCCTCACCTGCGAACAAACCATCGCAAGTGAGGTCCCATCTTAAATGGTAGAGTTCCGCTTCTGCGGATAAAAGCTCGCATCTGTGAGCCCGCTTATGCGGACAAACGACCACATTTGCGATCACGCCCAAGGCTGCTTCCCCAAATTCCGCTTCTGTGAAAGCAGGCTCCGCATCCGCGAGTCCATTTCTGTGGAGAAATGATCGCACCTACAATCCCATATGGTTTAGGAAAATTCCACTTTTGTGACCAGTGGCTCGTATTTTTGAGTCCGCACCTATGGCCAATCCCTCCACAGGTGCGAAGACACCAGAACCAGCCCAACTTCAGCAGATTCACACAAGTCCAATCTTGTTCCGGATTCGATCCCGTCCGAGTATGCCATCAAGTTCTAAAACACATAACGTACCTACTCGAGTCGAGAAATCACATCAAACAACCTAAATTCAGCGAATCGCAATCAAAATTCAAGCCTAAGCAACTATGAACTTCCGAATTCTAAATCTGACGCTGATTCATACCAAAACAACTCCTATTGACACCAAAATTTGCACACAAGTCATAATTAACATTATGGACCTATTCCAACTTACAAAATTAGGTTCCTACCCCGATATCAATAAAGTCAACTCCCGGTCAAACTTCCCAAATTCTTCCAATTTCCAATTTCCAATTTCCGCCAAACTATGCCGAAATGACCTACGTACCTCCAATTCAACATCTGGACATGCTCCTAAGGTCAAAATCATTAGACGGAGCTATTGAAACAATCAAAACTACATTATGGATTCATCTTCACATAAGTGAACCTACGGTCAACCCCTACGACTTATGTGAGTCATGTAAGTAGAATATCTCACAAAGGAGGCAATAAATAAGGGATCGGGGCTAGTAAAATCAAAACGACAGGTCGGGTCTTTACATCCCCACACTCTTAAAACAAACGTTCATCGTTGAACTAATACAGAGACATACCTGAAGTGGTGAAAATGTAGGGATAACGGCTACACATATTGTGCTCGTTCTCCCAAGTCGCCTCCTCGACTGGCTGATCCCTCCACCGAGCCTTTATTGAAGCAATGTTCTTTCACCTCAACTTTCGAACTTGTGTGTCCAAAATGGCCACTGACTCTTCAACATAAGATAAATCCTTGTCCAAAAAGACTGAGATGAAATCAAACACATGCGACGAAACACCGTGATACATCTAGAGAAGGACTCGCTCCCCAACCATGAATGCAATATCACGAACCTTCCGATCCACATAACTCTTTTGTCTAGATTGGGCTGTACAAAGTCGATGCTGAATCAATTGAACATTTTACAAAGCATCCTGAACCAAGTCTGTACCCAATAGCCTAGCCTCACCCGGCTCAAACCAATCCACCAGAGACCGGCGTCGCCTACCATACAAAGCCTCATATGGGGCCATCTGAATGCTCTACTGGTAACTGTTGTTGTAGGTAAACTCAACAAGAGGCAAGAACTAATCCTAAGAATACCCAAACTCCATCACACACGCACGAAGCATATCCTTCAATATTTGGATAGTGCGCTCGGACTGCCTGTCCGTTTGAGGGTGAAATATTGTGCGCAACTCAAGCTGAGGACTTAACTCATGTTGTACGGCTCTCCAGCACTGTGATGTATACTGCGTACCCCAATCAGAGATGATAGATACTAGCACACCATGAAGCTTGACAATATCGCAAATATTAACCTGAACCAACTGCTCTGAAGAATAAATAGTCACCGTTGGAATTAAATGCGCTGACTTGGTCAATCTATGCACAACCACCCAAACTGCATCGAATTTCCTCTCAGTGCGTGGTATCTCAGTAACAAAATCCATAGTAATCAACTCTCATTTCCACTCCGGAATATCAAGCTTCTGAAGCAATCCACTTGGTTGTTGATGCTCGCACTACACCTGTTGATAGTTTAGGCACTGAGCTACATACTCCACTATGTCCTTATTCATTTTCCTCCACCAATAATAATACCACATGTCTTGATACATCTTCGTGGCACCTGGATGAATGGAGTACCGCAAACTATGAGCCTTATTGAGAATTAATTCACACAAGCTATCTACATTGGGCACATATAGCATACCCTGCATATGTAATACATCGTCATCCCCAATAGTGGCCTCCTTGGCATCGCCATATTGAACTGTGTCCTTGAGGACAATCATATGGGGGTTCATCATACTGGCACTCTATGATACGATCATAAAGAGAAGATCGAGAAACCACACAAACCAAAACTCGACTAGGCTAAGAAATATCCAATCTAACAAACTAGTTGGACACGTTCTGAACATCCAAGGCTAATGGCCTCTCTTATACCGATAAATATGTTAAGCTGCCCAAATGCTCTGCCTTGTGATTCAAGGGATCGTCCACCACATTAGCCCTCCCAGGATGATATAAAATGGTGATATCGTAGATATCACAAGCAACACCGTGCAAATAGTGCCGCCAATTCTTCAAGGCATGAATAATAGCTGCTAACTCAAGTTCATGGACATAATAGTTCTTCTCATGCACCTTCAGCTGTCTAGATGCGTAGGCAATCATCCTACCATCCAACATCAACTCCGCACCGAGACCAATATGCGACGTATCATAATACATAGTGTAAGACTCCGAACATGAAGCCAACACCAACATTGGGGTTGTAGTCAAAGTTGTTTTGAGATTTTAAAAGCTCTCCTCACACTCCCCGGTCCACCTGAATGGAGTACCCTTCTAGGTCAATCTGGTCATAGGTGCTGCAATAGATGAGAAACCATATACAAATCGACGGTAATACCCCGCCAAACCAAGAAAATTGCGGATTTCTGTAGTTGAAGACAGTCTGGGAGAACTCTGCACTTCTTGAATCATCTTCGGATCTACCTTGATCCCCTCACTCGACACCACATGACCCAAAAATGCCACATAATCAAGCTAGAATTTACACATTGAAAATCTTGCATATAACTTCTTTTCTCTCAAAGTCTGGAGCACGGTCCTCAAGTGGTGCACCTGATCCTCCCGGCACACCAAAATGTCACCAATAAACACAATGATGAATGAGTCAAGATAGGGATGAAATACATTATTCATCAAGTGCATAAATGTTGTTGGGGCGTTGGTCAGCCCAAATGAAATCACAAGGAACACGTAATGACCATACCGAGTCCTGAAGGTAGTCTTAGGGATATGTGGCTACCGAATCTTCAATTGATGATATCCTGAATGCAGGTAAATCTTAGAGAACACTCTACCACCCTGTATCTGATCAAATAGGTCATCAATACGTGGCAATGTATATCTGTTCTTAAATGTAACCCTTTTCAATTGGCGATAATCAGTACACATACGCGTAGATCCATACTTCTTCTTTACGAATAAGACTGGAGCACTCCAAGGAGAAACACTGAGTCGAATGAATCCCTTATCAAGAAACTCTTTCAACTCTGATGTGGCATTATGATAAGGTGGAATAGAAATGGGTTGAGTGACCGGTAACAAATCAATGCCAAAGTCGACATCCTTGTCGGGCGGCATGCTCGAAATATCCGCCGAAAATATATCTGGATAATCCCTCACTACCGAAACTGACTCAACGGTAGGAGTATCAACACTGACATCCTTGACAAAACCTAGATAAGTATTACACCCCTTCTCAACCATACACTGAGCCTTTATAAATGAGATAACCCTTATAGGAACATAATCTAAAGCACCTCTTCACTCTATCCATGGTAATCCTGGCATAGCCAATGTCACGGTCTTGGCATGAAAATCATGAATAGCATGATAGGGAAACAACAAATCCATGCCCAAACTAATAACAATGTCTACCATATTGAGCAACAATAGATCGACTCTGTTCTCAAAACCACCAAGAACAACTAAACACGACCGATACATACGATAAACAATAATAGAATCTCCCACAGTGTGGCCACATAGACAAGAGAACTCAAAGAATCATGGGATACACCCAAATATGGAGAAAAACAAGATGACACGTCGGAATAAGTGGAGTCTGGATCAAATAAGACTGATGCATCTCTATGATAGACCGGAACTATACCTGTGATAATTGAGACGGATGTAACCGCCTTCTTCCTAGTAGGAATAACATAATATATGGCCTTGCCTCCCCCCTACAGGGTGACTTCTACCTGCTCGACCTCCACCTCTAGTTGGTTGTGCAGGTGGAGCGGCAACGAGTGTGGAGACCATGGACTAATAAGCCTGAGGATCCATTGGAATACACGAAGCCTGAGTAGTCGGCGGTGGTGCACCCCTCCTGAGTCTAGGGAAATCCCTCACCATATGACCAGTGTCACAACACTCAAAATAAGCTTTTGGAGGACGTGGCTGTTGTGGTTGGCTCGGGCATGATCGGCTGGACTGACCGCTGAAAGCAGCCTGTGCAGCAGGTGCACTAGACAATGGCAGTGCATAATAGGGAGCCATAGTCCTAGGAGTGGAAGGAATGCCGGTGAAGGATGGATGTTATGAATGAACATGGCGACGTTTTTCCATGTATTTATACCAAGTAGGGTAGGGCGCAGACAAAAACACTTTCTCCTGCGTTAAATAGGTCAAATACTCTGTAAATATTGCACAGGCGCACCGCATTGGGCAACGTTCCATGCAAGGCATTAGTAAGGATTTCTAGAGAGTTGTTTATGATGGGCAGAAGTCATTTTACACAAGCGCGGCGTGCCCCCCCTCCCCCCCGTGCACTGCGCTAGTGTTGTTTTCTCAGTCCCGATATTTCTTGACTTTTTGATGTACAGACGTGGTTTTCAACCCCTGAAAGCAATCCCGACTTAATCCCTTGAAATGTTACTCAGGCTGTAAACCTCCAAATCACTCAAATTAGCTCTATAACATCTACATCACTTGGAATTAATCCTACAAGGCATAAAACACACAATTGATTAGAGTACAATAAGTGAACCACTCTTAATGTTGTTATTGATTAAGTCTCAACCTCACAATATAATCCAATTTCATCTTAACACAATTGATATGCACGACTTCGTAGTGGATTGGTCATTATGAGAACCTCTTTCGATTATCCTCCTAACTAGGTTTAATCAACAATTCAACTAGCCTCTTTCGATTACTAAGAGGAATTAATGAATTCAACCAAGAAGATAATGCAAAGATATCACAAGTTATGCCTCTCTCGGTTACATGAACATGTGAATATAGATGCAACTATTAAAACATCCAAAACGATTCAAGACATAAAAACTAGAGTTATAATTCGCAAAACAATATCAATACACCAAATCCATAAAACCCTCAAGGGAACTACTCCATAGATATGGAATAATTCATCACAAATATGTTTAAAATAAAGAAAAACGTAATCCAAACTCGGGTCTTGAGCGAGGATTGAATGATGAATTCCTTGTACTTTAGATTCTCCACCTCCTCCTTAGCCTCCTAAGGTCTTAGGTGTATCAAAAGTTTCAAAAATAACGTTTTCCATGTATTTATACCAAGTAGGGTCGGGCCCATACGAAAACACCTTCTCCTGCGCGAAATAGGACAAATCCTATATAAATATTGCACAAGCGCACCGCATGGGGCGACGCGTCACATGAGGCATTAGTGGGGATTTTCAGAGAGTTGTTTATGACGGGCAACATGCATTTTACATAGGCGTGGCACCCCACACGCCGTCCTAGTGTTGTTTTCTCAGAGTCCAATGTTTTCTTGACATTTTAATATCCGGACATGGTTTTTGACCTTCGAACGTGATCCCAGCTTAATTCCTTGGGCTTTTACTCAGATTTCAAAGCTCCAAATAACTAGAATTAGCTTCATAACACCTACATCACTTGGAATAAATCCTAGAAGGCATAAAACACACAATAAGTACAAAACACTAATGATTAAAGATCAAACTCAATTAAAGTGCAATAAGCGACTAAGACACGAGATGATAGCCTACCATCAACACCCCACACTTAAACCATTGGTCATCCTCGAGCAATCAAACTACACTTTATATAGACACGCCCTTTTTAAACAACTCTCATAACGCATCACACCAAGAATATTTTAAATAGATTAAGCACAATAATGTAACATCATAGCCTTAAAATTTGACTCAAAAGAACCACACATTATTTATAAACCGCTCACTTACTCTAATACAGAGGTCAATGGCATTATCTTTCCTTTATGAATCAAGTTCCCTCACAAAACACTAGAGAGTAGTTCCTTTTTCACTAGAGTATCTTGATAGTCCGATCCTGAGTAAGTTACGTTCCATGCGTGTGTGATGTTTTATGTTATTCTGTGCATTGCATTTGATGTCTAGAACTTGCTCGGTGTATTTGCAAAGCGAAAGAGTAGTTTCGTTCAGTCTTGGAAGTGATATAGGCATTTCTTTGTTTAGCCAAATATATGTTTTTACCCGTCTAATTGTTTGTATTGTATTTAACCCATTTGAGCCTGTAATCCAGTTTCGTTGGAAACCACATTACAAGCCTTACCCATTTGTTTGATTGGACCATGTATTTGAACCTTTTACCTTTCCCGAGCACTTGAGTTGCTTATGAACTTTGTAAAAGTTAAAGTGTGGGGTGTTGTTTTGGATTTTGAGTGGAACTATTGAACTACAAAGAAAGGTGCATTGTTTTGAAACAGGTATGAGCCACTTGAATTGAAAAAGAAAGGAAAAAAAATAAGTGTATGATTGTGAAAGAAAATATTCCTTGATAGTGGTAACTTGATGTAATTGTGCTTAAAGAAGTAAGTAGTTAATGTAAATTGATGTGAAGGCGGAATTATGGTTTGGCATAAGTGTGGGGTTTTGAAGGTTAATTATATGTATTAAAGTGCTTAGGGAGGTGTAGTAACTCTTGTATCTAAATTTATCCTACCCATCCCACAGCCTACATTACAACCAATTAAACCCCTACTTGATCTTCGACATAATGAGCTCAATCAGTAGAGTAGTACACTATGGGCAAGCCTATGGTACGTCTTTTGTGGCATATGAATGTTACTTATGAGAGTGAGTGAATTCTTTTTTTCTTGATTTCCTCATTGTTCTTAATTTTTACTGTGTGGAACTACTCTCTATTATTGTGTGAGGGCACTTTATTCATGAAGGAAAGGTAATGTCATTGACCTCTATGTTAGAGTAAGTGAGCGGGTTGTGAAAAAATGTATGGTGCTTTTGAGTCAAATCTTGAGGCGAGGATGTTGCGGTATTGTACTTAATCTATTTTAACTATCCTGGGTATGATGAGTTATTAGAGTTGTAGAAAAAGGGCGTGCCTATATGAAGTGTAGTTTGATTACTCCAGGACGAATAATGGCTTAAGTGTGGGGTGTTCATTGCATGATATAATTAGGTATTGTATTCACTTATTGCACTCTAATTCACTGCACTTTATTTGTGTTTGAGCTTTAATTGGTAATGTTTTGCACTTATTGCGTGCTTTATGCCTTGTAGGAGTGATTCTGAACTATGTAGAGGTTGTGGAGCTACTTTGAGCTATTTGGAGCTTTGAAGTATGAGTAAAATCCTAATAAATTAAGCCAGGATCGTGTTCAAGGGTCGACGACCAAGTCTGGACTTCAAAAATAAAGAAACAATCTGTACTCTGAGAAAATTCCCCAACCGCAATGCGTAAGGCGGCGAGTGGTGCATCGCGGATGCCCAAATCCTGAGGCTTATCAATGGTTTAGCTCTATGGATTTCCCCATTAATGCCCTCATGGCGCGCCGTGCCATGCGGCGCGCCTGCGTAATGTTTATAGAGCCAATGTCCTATTTCGGCTATGAGAAGGTGGTTTTGTCTGGGCCCGACCCTAGTTGGTATAAATACTTGTAAAAACGTTATTTTATGAACTTTTGACATCCATTGGACATAAGGGGGCTAAGGAGAAGTTGGAAGAACACAAGCACACAGATTTAATCATTCCTTCCTCAGCTAAGACCCGAGTTTGGAATGAATTTGTGTTTTCCTATACTTTAATTTTATTTGTGATGAATTGCTCCACATTGATGGAGTAGTTCCATTTAGGGTTTGATGGATTTGGTGTATTGATGATTGTTTTTGGATTATAACTCTAGTTTTATGTATTGAATAATTTTGGATGATTTAATTATTTCAAATATATTCACTAGTTCATGTAACCGAGAGAGGCATAACTTGTGATATCTTTGCATTATATTAAATCATTGATTAAACCTAGTTAGGAGGATAATAAAGAGAGGTTCTCCTAAGGAACAATTCACTACGCATTCGTGCATATCTTCACATGATTAAATTGGTTCAGCTTGTGAGGTTAAAACTTAATCGAGAGAGGAGATTTTGCTGAATAATTGAACTAATAATTGAGTGAATTTATACGACTCGCTTGAACATTAGAAGTGAAATAACTAGCATTAGATACCAAACAATTATCTTGAACCTATCATATAAAAAGCCTCTCTTCTCCAATCGATAACCTTCTTTGCTTATTCCTATCTTTAATCACATGACCCACAGTGTACATGGAGCTTCTATGATAATAGAAACCTAAGTACATAAAACCAACTAGACTAGAACACCCACTCGAAGAAAATCCATATCAAAGATCCATATCATCTTGTAGAAGTATACCTGCATCCATTAAAAGATTTAGCACCCTCAGCAAAAGGCATGTGAGTACATGTGGAATAGTACTCGCATGTAAGGCAAACATAACAACATATGAAATCTTGGTAATTCAAATAAGAGGCATACGAAGTACATCAAGAACTACAAAATATCCCATAGATTCGCATTTCAAATCTCGTTATGCTCACATCATTTTAAACTTCGTTTAGGATTAACTATGCCTGGAATACATAACATAAAGTAATTGAAACAACATGTACAAACAACGCCAATGAAATTGGTACCTTCCTCCCTTATTTTTCGCATATACAGATCATAGACTGTCCTTAGTGTTCACTCTCATAGACCGTCCATAGTGTTTATTCATACAGTATACCTATACATTTCATACACAATACAGCTATGTGTTTCATAGACCTCCCATAGGATTCCATACATAATGCACCTATGTGTTTCATTGATCGTCCATAGGATTACATATACAATAAATCTATATGTTTCATAGACCATCCATAAGATTACACATATAATACACCTATGCATTTCATAGACCATTGATAGGATTAAATATACAATACACATGTGTGTTTCATAGACCATTCTTAGTTTTTACTTACATATTATGTATTATGACTTGCGTGTATGATTGTTTTCAGTTTTCGAGCGGTTCATGATTGATTTAGAAGAATGATTCTTATTTTAGAAGCTTTAAGTTGGTAGAGTTGGTCAAGGTTTGAGTTTTGGTAAACAGACTCGGAATTAGGTTTAATTATTCCAATATATTTGTATGATAATTTTGGACATGTCCACAAAGTTTGGTTAAATTACAATGCTTTTTGGATAAGTTTGAGTTGTATCGTGATCGCTTTCGGTTTCGACGTCGATTTAAGTATAAAGGTTACCACATTAAAGGCTACCACATGGAGCGTGATCGGTGTTCAACCGAGTAAACCCAGTCAAGAAAGCCTAATTTACATTAACCTATCATTATTACTCATGCATGATTTACCATAACATAATTAGATCTTGACTTTCTTATTGAATATATTTGGATCAATGGCCCATAAATACATGACAAAACTCAAATCTTTAATTACATGACCCACAGTGTACATGGAGCTTCTATGATAATAGAAACCTAAGTACATGAAACCAACTAGACTCGAATACCCACTGGAATTGTAGCGGGCTCACCATAATCTGTTGCGTAGAAGATCCCTATCAAATATCCATATCATCCTTAGAAGTATACCTGCATCCAATAAAAGATTCAGCTCCCCTGACAAAAGGGACGTGAGTACATGTGGAATAGTACTCGCATGTAAGGCAAATAGAACAACATATGAAATCATGGTAATTCAAATAGGAGGCATATGAAGTACATCAAGAACTATGAAATCTCCCATAGATTCACATTTCAAGTCTCGTTATGCTCACATCATTTTAAACTTCGTTTAGGATTAAATATGCCATATAAACTATGCGTGGAATACATAATATAAATTAATTGAAACAACATGTACAAACAACGCCAATGAAAGTGGCACCTTCCTCCCTTATTTTTCTCATATATAGTTCATAGACTGTCATTAGTGTTCACATATCATATTATACACCTATGCATCTCAAAGACCGTCCATAGTGTTTATTCATACCCTATACCTATACATTTCATACACAATACATATATGCGTTTCATAGACCGCCCATAGGATTCCATACATAATGCACCTATGCGTTTTATAGACCGTCCATAGGATTACATATACAAAAAAAGCTATATGTTTCATAGACCGTCCATAGGATTACATATACATTACACCTATGTGTTTCATAGACCATCCATAGGATTACATATAAAATACACTTGTGCGTTTCATAGACTGTTCTTAGTGTTTACTTACACAATACATATACACTTGTGTGTTTCATAAACCGTTCACAGTGTTTACTTACACAATACACATACCCATGGGCTTTTCATAGACCGTTCACAATGTTTACTTACACAATACACATACACATGTGCGTTTCTTAGACCGTTCACAATGTTTACTTACACAATACACATACAGTTGTATGTTTCATAGACCGTTCACAGTGTTTACTTATACAATACACATACACATGTGTGTTTCATAGACCGTTCACAGTGTTTACTTACACAATACACATACACATGAGAGTTTCGTAGACCATTCACAGTGTTTACTTACACAATACACATACAGTTGTATGTTTCATAGACCGTTCACAGTGTTTACTTACACAATACACATACACATGAGAGTTTCGTAGACCATTCACAGTGTTTACTTACACAATACACCTGTGCATTTCATAGACCGTTCACAGTATCACCTATACAATACACATGTGCATTTCATTCGTCACAGTATTTACTTACACAATACACATACACATGTGCATTTTATAGACCGTTCACAGTGTTTACTTACACAATACACATGTGCGTTTCACAGACCATTCACAGGATTACATTAACAATACACATATGCATTTCATAGACCATCCACAGGGTTCACATAATGCCTCATTATGCACATGATCATATATAAACTCAAAGCGACATGATTAACATTACATATAAGGTCGTAAGTTTCCGGATCATTAGAACACTTCATATTCAAGCTCATCATGGAGAAACATAACTCATTACATTATCACATGTATGGTGAATCAATAATTCAATTTCAATGGCACATGGCCCAAACTCATTTTCATAAGATTCATCATCATTTAGCATAGGACATCTCCCCTTCATCTCCTTATTCACTCACTTGTCATCTTAAGGTCATTAGCTAAGTTCATTATTCTTGGGGACTTAACATCGAAGTCATTTACATTTATTATTTTAGAAGCATGGATACTATGATTGAAACCATTGGGACATACAACGCCTTATAATTCTCATTTTGGCTAACAGCCGCATTTCATTTTTATACTATCACTTACTTGTGCTTGCCATGAGTGATCATAGAACATTAAGAACATTTAAAATGTTTAGGAACACCATAACCTCTCCTCATGAGGGCATAGGATCTTATAACACATTGGAAACATAAGTACAAATATGTTCATCTCATAACCTTTCACACCATATATCACTTCACAATTAGTTTCAACTACTTACAACATCATTATTTCATTAGCTCCCTTGGCTATACATATTATTCTTCATTTATGGCTCTGTGGCCGTTTATCATATTCTTTATTTTCATTTCTTTACTTTCAAGGATTATCATCATAAACATCAACATATAGATTATTCTTGAATTACCTTTCCCCAAAAAGGGCAATACACAATTTCAACTCATGAATATATAGGAGCTCAAAACACGTTGGAAATACTTACAAAGCATAGCATTAGTTGAAACAACCAAATTTGGGCACGACTTGAGTACATAGTCTTGTAGGAAAATCTATTTTTGAAGTCAATTTGGAACAGTTGAATCAAGTCTCATTTCTTAACCTTTCTCACATCATTTCATTTCTTTGGCACTAATAGCCACAAGTATAACATTCATTATCGGTACGGTGGCCACACTTTATATCCCCAACTCTCTCCTTTCACTTTCAAGCATATTTATAGATTATCAACAACAAAACATCTCTAATCACAGCTTTCATTACAACATAAGTAATTAAGAACCTTAAGCACATCGAGATTTCTTACACAATTTGGCATACTAGCCTTCATTCGAAACACGACTTCAAGTTGAAAAATTTCTAATGCACAACTCATACATTGAACACATTATTAAATGATAACATGACATGATAAAATCAATTGGGATACATATTGAACATATATATTTCAACACAAGCTTATTCGGAATAGCCAATTTTATAATGAACAACTCAGGACTTACATAATTTACATGAATATTGGGGATTCAATTCAAAGAGAGCAGTTTAGCCAACATACCTTAAATTTGTCCGTTAATGATACTACAATGATCCACTACACTAAGCAACTTCAATCTACAATAACAGCATCCATTGGGACCAATATAATAACAAATTCAATAATTTAGGCACTTTATCAAACACCTAGTAGGCATGAATATCTACATCTCTTAACCATAGGATTAGTTCATCCAACCACTACCATTTACCAATAATTTATCCGACCATCATTCTTAAACAATTCATAACTTTCAAAATTACATACATGACCATCCATCCACACCCAACCAACAAACTTCTATCAAATAATTACCATTCAATCTCTACAATGGTTATGTATTTAAATTGGGAACTTATGGCTTCCAATCACCATACCATAAATTCCAATACTTAATTCATACTCATATTCCCATAATATATCCATGCATGTAAGTCTAAGGGTGTAGGATTATCATATGGAAGAAATCTTGCAAAACCCTCATTTGAGTTCATGAAGAAAATTCTTGAAGATCTATGTATTTTAGGGAGGATTGAGTTAGTTTTAGGGTGGAATTGATAGAATGAAACACAAAATTAGTAGGGATTACTCACTTTGAAGATGGGTAAAGTTAGAGGTCTTGAGAGTAGAGGAAAATCCCAAAGTTCGGCCAAGCCAAATGGGGTAAAATGAACCCCGAATGAGTAAATAGCGTTTAGGGCGCCACATGTGGCATGGAGTGTTGCATGTGGCGCTGGTTCCAGAAACTTAAACTTCCCGGTGCCAGGGATAGTGCCCCACGCTACCCTGGGTACTGGCGATGGGAAATCATTTATATTTCGCCCAAAAATGGGATTAACTCTCTCATACGATGTCCGTATTCGACGATTCATTTTCCTATGACTATGTAATTTCCACACGGACCTAATGATTTAATAAAAACTGAATTTGGAACTCATTTTTTTAATTTGATACCACTTATACTCGAAGAAACAACATCGAAACATCCTAGAAATATCCAAATTAAAGTTTGGGTATACACCCGAGTCCAAAATCACCATCCGAACCTAACGGAATCATCAAAACTATGATTCGAGGTCGAATACAGAAGAAAACTCAAGCTTAGTCATAATACATCATATGAAGCTACTCAAGACTTTAAAATATTTAAAAGGAGCGTAAATGTTCAAAACGACAAGTCGGGTCGTTATAGTTCCAATACACCCTAAACATATATTTTAATTTTGAAATGATGTGATTATATAACATGGGTATCCTTTAGTACTTGAATGTGTTATTTGCAAATACCATTGGCGCACTTTAAAATCTTATAGATCATTAGCTACTCGGTGATAAGGTGCCGAAGTAATTCGTATAATCTTCCAAGTTTTGAAAAAATCAGTAACTTTTGTACTGATGAATTGCGGCCCATTATCACAAGCCATTTCCTTTGGGACTCAAAATCGACATATTATAGTTCTACAAATGAAATAAATAACTTTCCTTTCTCGTACCAGTTTAAGGCACATGCTTCTACCAATTTTGAGAAATAATCCGTTAGAATTAACAAAACCTGTACCTTAACCTTAGCTCGAGGCAGTGGACCTACGATATTCATCCCTCGTTGCATGAATGGCCACACTGATATGACTGAATGTATCAATTGTGCATGTCGATGCATATTATTAGCGTATCATTGGCACTTATCGCACTTTGCTACGCAATATTCTGCTTCAAATTCTATTTTTGGCCAATAGTATCCTTCTCTTATTAGAGTTTTTAATAACGACCTTCTCCCGACATGATTACCACAGTACCCCTCGTGTACTTCTCTCATTACATATTTTTTTTGTCAACTTCCAAGTCACCGTGTTGAAGGTCCACCAAACATATTTCGATATAAATTCTCCCTTATCAGGCAATATGGAGAAGCTTTCAACCATAGCAATCAGTATTTCTTCTTATCCTCGGGCAAAATTCCATGATGCAAAAAGTTCACAAACTCGTTTCTCCAATCCCAAGTCAAATTATTGAAATTTACCTCATTATTTATTTGGTCGAGGGGTGAATGAAACAAGTGTAGCACAACTGCATTTTCCGCATTTGTCGCATCAGCCACAGATGCTAGATTTGCCAATGCATCCACTTCTGTGTTTTCTTCCCTAGTATTTGTATAGATTTCCAATTTTGGAATTGCCTTAGTAATTCACGTGCCTTTTTTAGGTATTGCTGCATTCGTGTATCTCTTGCCACGTAAGTTGCTTGCATTTGATTTACTACCAGCTGCGAGTTGCTTTTGACTATGATTTGTTCAATACCAAGCTCTCTCGTGAGCTCCAAACCTGCAATCATAGCTTCATAAGTTGCCTCATTGTTAGTAATTGGATAACATTTTATTGCATGCCTTATGATTTCTCCTAATAGAACATTCACACAAAACTTAAATAGAGCACAACATTCACACAAAAGTTTTAACATGAACGTCTAGTGAAAACAACATAATAGAACATGTTCAAGATCGAGCAATTTCTTAGTTGAGGATGAGATAACTTGAACATGTTGAGTATCAACAAAACTTATAGCAAACAGAAGATATGCCAATTTTTAAATCAATAAGATAAATAAGCATCAAACCTCGTACTAGTTGGCTACATATAGGTGAAAATACTGGTCATGAGATATACTCTAAAGGTCTTAACTAATACTGGAGAACACAAGGCTGAGCAAATCAAGAAAAGCACACAATAAAGTTACAGATAGCATGGGAACAAGTCATAGCTAATAGTAGAACTTCAGAAGAATAAATAGTTGATTGTGAATATCTCAACAGGAATTAGAACACATTTTGGGCATGAGTTGATTATCTAAATAGTACAGAAGAAGGCCAGAAACAAAACTCAGAATAAGCATCAGGTATAAGAAATCAACTATTCATAAACATAATATTTAGAAATTATTCAGGTTGGACACACATAATGAGCATGCATTAAGGCTAGCATATTAGGCCAAGTATTTATATAGACTTACGGAGAAATAGCAAATTATGCATAAAGGATTCAATATGAAGAAAGCAATTCTAAGAAAGAACATAGTTTCATTAGGGGTTTTAGTACAAGAAATTAAAACAAGGTTCAACAAACATCAATTAGGTTTCAATTACGAATCAGGCAAGCATCATGAATCAACTTAGCTATCCACATATGAGTTAAAATTAGGACTTGCACATAATTGACGCTAGTGGAACTCAACGTAGTATTAAAATAGGCATAATATCGAAATTATCTCAGGAATAACAACAATTGCAGGAGAGTAATGAAAACCCTGAAATCCCAAATCCTTCAGAGTTCACAAAAGCCTCAAAGTGGGCTATGATCAGTGCTTGCACTGGGGGAGGCTAATTAATGGAATCTGGTGGCCTTGGATTTTAGCCGGCCAAAATCAAAGTCTAAAAATATTATAGAATGAGTGAGAGTGAGAGAATAGTTGTGGTAACAATAGTTAAGTAATCATCGTTGAGTTCTGGAAGGGGAACTGGGAAGGGGGTTTATATAGTGGTAGAAATTGAACAAGCAAACATGGAAAACATTTAATTTATCCAAAATAAGGAAAAAATATCACATGGAATCAGTAATCGAACTGGTAAAGAAGAAAAATGGAAATTTCAAACTCTAGTTCGACGGAAGTAAAATATCTGCCGAAGATCTTGGAAAATCGGATCCTCACAGCCTTGTTATAAACGTATACATACTAAATATTGTCCAAATCTTGGAGAGTGAAGCCGTTTGCCTTTGCTTTAGAGACTGGTACTTACCAAAAATGGGCAAGTACTAAGTAACACCATATGTATAGAGGTAGTAGCGGTATAATTCGGGAAAGGTAAGTAAATCATGGTAAGAATCCATGGATGAGTTGGATTTGGAGAAGGATTGGCATGGCAGCTAGGGTTTGAGAGGTAAGGAGAGGGTTTGAGGGAATATAGAGGTTGCTAACAGGGTAAAAATGAGACTAGGGTTTTTCGGTGAGGTTAATTAGAAGAGGGGAGATGAAATGTGGGTCGTTGATCTCCCAAGATCAACGGTCAGGATTTTAATGAGAGGCAAATCGGGTTAGTGGACGTGTATGGTATAGTGGATCACTGGTATTTGGGATAGGGGTTAGTGGGCTGGAGTTTAGGGTGCAAGCTGGTGAATTAGGTCCGAAATTTGGCCTGTTTTGGGCCAGATTTTAAATACAAGAAATTTATGGGAAAATAATTGATTAAAATAGCTATACTAATATAAAAAATAGTATTTATGCAATTTAATATTTAAGATAATAGTTTAAAATTATAACAATATAAAAATTTATTTTTACCTATAATAAAATGACAAATGCAATTAATTCTAATATATAGGCTGTCATTGCAAAAATGCGTAAGTAGTTCAAAAAATGCAAATGTGATTATGGAATGAATTAAAATGTTATAAAACTTATGTTAGGGTGTAATAATAAATTTGGACGGTTAATACATCCAAAAAATAATTTCGAATGATAATTAATATATATTTGAATAATTTAAATGCAAAAACATCAATTTTACAACCTTATGAATTGTGAATAATTATAGAAAATACTTATATGGCCCGTGTAATTTTGTAATGATGTAGGAATGATATTATAAGAGCATATATGACTTTTATAAAAACATGAGGGCAAAGATGGGGATCAACATTTGCCCCTCTTTACCTAGGAATAATGAAAGAGTTGTCGGGTAAAGAAAATAATGACCAATTTTGTCTGAAATGAGTGGGCGATGATTTGTTTTGAAAAATGGGGGCTCGACCCAGGTTATTGTGTTGCCTACGTATCTCTGGTGTTACTGGAATTAGGTCGGGCATAGTTTTGGATCCAACAGCGAATGAAATTGATGGAGTTATTGTATGAGTGATCGCATGTTTTGAAAAGGATATTTTGGATGCGATAGTATCGTGAGTAACAGTTGTTTTCAGGTGGGGTTATAAATACAAATTCAACATTATGGATGTATAAGGAAGGTATTTAGATGTCCATAAAACAAAGACTAATCAACTATTGATTATCGGTTACGTTTTGGGTGATCGAAGGTTGTGAACGTTATGAGCAGAAAACAGAGTGAGAATTGCTCCTGTTTGTAGAACAGTTACCTCCCGAGTGACCTGCAAAACTTACAACACGATGCATGCAAATATATGTGGGTTATTGCAAAAATTTAAACATGATGCAAATTCCCTTCGGACTATGAGAGTTGTCCTTGGACGATGAGGATGATATCCTTAGACAATGACGTCCTGCGCCATGAAGCATTTGATAAGGGATTTTCGGGCCATGAAATGATCTCTTCGGGCCATAAGGATGATGCCTATGGAATATGACTCCTTTGAATAATGATGTGCAAATGTTGAGAGATCCTCGCGCCAATGCATGGTGTCTTCAGGCTATGAGGATGGTGCCTTTGGACTATGATACCCTAGGACAATGTGGGGGTGTTTCAGCCCATGAAATGCAAGTATGTAGTAATATTGATCGCTTGATAAAGGAAACATATGATTCTTAGTCATTCGCTAAAATGAGACAAGACAAGGATTAGTCTTATATGAGATGAGGGCAATGCTTAGCCTGTTGCGAAGAAAAGGAGATAATGATTAATCTTATACAGTGTAGCAGAGATAGAGTTTTCGTCTCATGCGAGGGAAGGCGATGCTTAGCCTTATGCAATAATGGAGGCGGTGCTTAGCATCGTGAGAGAACGAGTGATGGTGCTTTGTATCATGTGAGGAAGGTAGTGTTTAGTCTTGTGCAATAGTAGAAACAACGCTTAGTCTCATGCTTGGAAAGGCAATGCTTAGCCTTATGCGATAAAGAAAGGCAGTGTTTATCCTTATGCAGTAATGGAGACAGTGCTTAGTCTCATGCAAATAAAGGCAGTGCTTAGCGTTATGCAATAATGGAGACAATGCTTAGTCTTATGCAAAGAGTGGATACAATGTTTTGTCTAATGTAAGAAAGGTAGTGTTTAGCCTTATGCAGTATAGAGGCAGTGCTCAGCCTCATGCAAAGGATGGAGACAATGCTTAGTCTCATGCAAGGTGAGGGCAATGTTTAGCCCTATGCAAGGAGTGGAGACAATGCTTAGTCTCATGCAAGGAATGGAGACAATGTTTAGTCTCGTACAAAGAAAGGCAATGCTTAGCCTTATACAATATAGGAGACAATGCTTAGTCTCGTGCAAAAACAATCAATGCTTAGCCTTATGAAATAATGGAGATAGTGCTTAGTCTCATGCAAGAAAGGAAATGTTTAGCCTTATGCGATGATGAGGGCGGTTCTTAACCTTATGCGAGAAGAGCAATGATTGAATGCGAGAGGGCATAATATTTCTTATCTTGATGCGTTTTCCTTTGGCGACCTTTGTCGGTGTGAAGATAGTGATCTTGTTGTGTGTATATAGTTGCAAAACTTCCTGTTATATCCATTGTGTCTGCATCCAAAGGAAAATTATGAGTTTGGAGGGGGGAAAGGTTGGTTCGTGCTCTCGATTCCTTGCTTTGCCTTTGTTCTTGTCTTGAGGTCCTATTTGAGTCATCCTTGGTAACGTCTGGCTACTACAGAAAATGAAATATTCAAACAATATTCATTTATGATAAGTCGTTTATACAAGAATGCAGTTTGTTCAAAATGTATGATGATGCAAATAATGTTTGAATCGGACACTGCGACATATTTCGAGACATTGCAACCTCCTTAACTCAAAATTTTGAGGACCCTCCTCAACCTTTTGCCCGAGTTTAATGCCTACTTTTGGCAGTACTCTTCTTTGTGACACAATGACATTTGACAACTCGAAATCTTGCCCCAGTTTCTAACCACAGGGGGAATGAAGATTTTATTATGATGTGACCGAACCCACACGACTGCCTACGTATCCCTTCTTAAATGGGAATCAGGTCAAGTATAGTTCAGGTTACACCAAATATAAATTGCAAACATAATATTAAACAAAATATCTCTTGACTACGTCTAAGTTGATAGGTTTTGGCCATATCTCTCCATCCATCTCTGCAAGTATAAGTGCTCCTCGTATCAGTACTCGGTGAACTATGTAAAGGCCTTGCTAGTTAGGTGAGAATTTCCCTTTTGCTTCATCCTGATGTGGGAAGATTCGTTTCAGTACCAATTTCCCCGGTGTGAATTTACTTGATCGAACCTTTGTATTGAAAGTTCTTGCCATTCTATTTTGGTAGATTTGACCGTGACACACTGCGTTCATTTTTTTACCATCAATGATAGCTAGTTGTTCATACCGGTTCCGTACCCATTCTGCGTCGCTGAGCTCAGCTTCTTGTATGATTCTTAAGGAAGTGATCTCCACTTCGGTGGGAATAACTGCTTCAGTACCGTAAACCTGTAGATAGAGAGTTGCCCCAGTTGATGTACGGACATGTTCGATACCCGAGTAAAGAAAATGATAGCTTTTTTTGCCATGTTTTGTAGTTGTCCACCATTTTCCTCTATATCTTCTTGATGTTTTTATTGGCGGCTTCTACGGCTACGTTCATTTGCGGCCGGTATGCTATGGAATTCCGATGCTTGATCTTGAATGTTTCACACATGGGTTTCATCATATCACGGTTGAGATTGTCGGCATTGTTAGTGATGATTGACTCATGTACTACAAATTGACAGACAATGCGATCACGGACGAAATCCGCTACGACCTTCTTAGTCATAGCCTTATAGGACGCGGCTTAAACCCATTTTGTGAAGTAGTTTATAGCCACCAAAATGAACTTATGTCTGTTTAAAGCAACCTAGTTTGATTGGCCCGATGACATCCATGCCCCAAGCAGAGAAAGGCCAGGGTGAACTCATTGCATTGAGTTCGTTGGGGGATACTCGTATTATATCGGCATGTATCTGGCATTGGTGACACTTTTGAACATATTTGATGCAGTCTGCTTCCATGGTCAGCCAAAAGTATCCTACTCTTAATATCTTCTTGGCCAAAACGAAGCCGTTCATGTGGGGTCCGCATGTATTTCTTCGAGCATTCTAGATGCCTCCTTGGCATCGACATATCGCAGTAATCCTAAGGGAGTAGTTCTTTTATACAAAATTCCTCCACTTTGAAAGAAATGATTGGCCAATCTTTCGAGCATGCGCTTCTGGGTATGTGTAGCATTCTCCTGATATTCTCCCTTTTTCAAGTATTCCTTGATGTCATGGAACCACGGATTTCCGTCAAACCCTTCTTCAACATGAGCACAATAAGCTGGTTGCTTAAAAATTTCTATTGAGATAGGATTGATGAAATTCTTGTCTGGATGTTGTATCATGGAAAGCAATGTGACTAGTGCGTCTGCAAATTTATTCTGAATCCTTGGGACATGCTTGAATTCTATTTTCGTAAACCTCCTGATCAGCTCTTGTAGATAATACAAGTACGGTAATATTTTGGTACTCTTAGTAGTCAATTCTCCGAGAACCTGGTGTACCAATAGATTTGAATCTCCGATTACCGCCAGCTTCTGAATGTTCATGTCGACAGCTAACCTGAGTCCCAAGATGTAGGCCTCATATTCTGCCATATTATTGGTGCACGGGAACCTGAGTTTTGCGGATACCGGGTAATATTGACCGGCTTCTAATACTAAGACAGCTCTGATGCCTACTCCCTTGAAGTTTGTTTCTACGTCGAAGAACATTCTCCAACCATTGTATGCTTCGATAATATCGTTTCCTACAAATGATACCTCTTCGTCGGGGAAATATGTCTTCAATGGTTAATATTCTCTGTCTATGGGATTTTCGGCCAAATAATAAGCCAATTCTTGCCCTTTGACTGCCTTCTGAGTTATATAGATAATGTCGAACTCACTCAGCAATATCTTCAACTTTGCTAACTTACCCGTAGGCATGGGCTTCTGGAAGATGTATTTCAATGGATCCATTATCCATGTCAAAGCACATCAGGTGCACTCCAACAAAGAGTACTTGGCTTCTTAAGGCGTAAACTTCTTGCTTAGATATTATATCGCCTGCTCTTTTCACCCAGTCTCATCATGTTGTCCTAGAACGCAACCAAAGGCCCCATCCAAGAAAGACAGATAAAGCAGCAGAGGTCTTCCTGGTTCTGGTGGGACCAGCACGGGCGGTTTAGACAAATACTCCTTGATTTTGTCGAAGGCCTTCTGGCATTCTTCAGTCCAACTTGTTGCAATATCTTTCTTCAACATTTTGAAGACTGGCTCACATATCACCGTTGATTGTGCTATAAACAACTGATATAATTGGGGCGCCCTAGAAAACTCATCACATCTTTCTTATTATTTGGTGGTGGCAAATCTTGGATAGCTTTGATTTTTGATGGGTCTAGCTCAATACCTTGGCGGCTGACGATGAAACCTAACAATTTTCCAACAGGGACTCCGAAGCCACATTTTGTAGGGTTTAACTTCAAGTAGTCATGGCCCTCATATTGGTGGCCCCAGCGTTCTATAAACCAAACGACATCATTTTTTAACAATATATCCCCTATGGAGTGATAAAGGCAGTCTGTTCGGCATCCTCTTCATCCATCCAAATATGATGGTATCCTGCAAAGCAATCTATAAGGGTTTGGAGTTCATGCTTGGCACAGTTGTCAATCCGTTTGTGTATGTTAGGCAGTGGGAAATCATCCTTAGGGATTGCTCTGTTCAGATCTTGATAATCGACACATACTCTACCTTTCCCATCTTTCTCTAGAACTGGCACAGTGTTAGCTAACCGTGTCAGGTATTCGACCAATTGGAGAACCTTGGCTTTGATTTTCTTGGTGACCTCCTATTTTATCTTCAAACTCATATCTGGATTGAACTTTCTGAGCTGCTGCGTTTGTCACGACCCAATTCTCCTATAGGCCGTGATGGCGCCCAACGTTACTGCTAAGCAAGCCAACAATGAATTAAACCATGTTATTTCTCTTTTAATAAATTTTCAAGTGATTAAATTACATTAAATATAAGGTTAAGAAACCGTAAATTGTAAATAAATAGATGAAAGCAGCTAAGTGCAATCATAACCATAGAATAATACAAAATCATATGTCTGCTAGTGTGTGTGCCAACACCTGGTGTCACAAGTGTATGAGCACTAATAGATTATAAAAAACTCTTGCTACTGTCTGAAATAAAAATAGTCAGAAATAAATGCAAAGGAGAGACTCCAGGAGCTGCGAAACAACTCAGGAAGCCGCTCACCACTAGGCCTCGGGATATCTAGGATGCATGCCGGTAGTACCGCCAGATGCACCTGCCTCAGATCATGCAAGATTAGTGCAGAAATGTAGCGTGAGTACATAAACATGTGCCTAGTGTGTATCTAGTCTAACCTCGGAGAAGTAGTGACGAGGGGTCGACTTCGACACTTACTATGGGCTAATAATATGAATACATAAATTCTAATTAAGCATGAGTTATCTAATTAATAGTAATAATCCATTAACAAAAAGGAGCAAATAATTCTTTCACAAATTAATAAATTTCCTTCATTGATAAATGTAACCTCATAAGCCACAAAATAATATCAAGTATGATTACGCTTTGAGTAATATTAAGCACGATTTATGTCGATGTCGTACGACCAGATCCAGAATAACGTGTACACTGCCGAGGGACGTGTGGCACAATCCATAAATGCATCCATCTACTGCCGAGGTGTTTGGCCCGCTCCACAAGAAGAGAGGATAATTTATAAACATTTGACTTAAACGTTATAACAGGGCTAATATACAATGTAATAAAATTTCAATAAACGATCAAGTGATCTGCTAAAAATTCAATTAAGTGAAATTCGGTCTTTTACAATTCCTCTAAAAAGTTCTAATATAATTTGGGCACTTAAAGTAACAAATAGGGTACAAACATTACAAGTAATTCATGATTTGGGTCCTAAGCTACCTGGACATAAGAATGAATAGTAACAACGCACGGACTCTCATTAGCTCGTGTGTGTGTAGCCCCCACAGTTTGAAGCAAATATTAATTTAAATCAGTTGTGGGTTAAATTCCCTCTTAAGAGGTTAGACTAGGGACTTACCCCGTCTCAAGGCTCACTTACTGGTTACGATTTCGCTCTAAAGCCCCAACTCGGTGCCAAACAATCCAAAACTAGTCAAATGTTATATAAATTAATCAATACATATTCAAAGGTTCATATTCTAATTGTTAGAGTGATTACCCAACCCCAATTGAAGGATTCCTAAAATTCATCCCGGGATCCACATGTCATGATTCTAGAAATGTTTGAAGGATGTTGTTACCCATAACCTCACGAACTCAAATATGTAATTTTCTCTCAATTCCATAGTCATTTTCGTAGTTAAATCCCATTTTTATCAAAACCTAGATTTTTCAACTAAACCCACATTTTTTCACAATTTTTCATGTTAAACTCTACGCATAATCTATGTGTTAAACTTACATTGGGTAGGAATTACTTACCTTCAATAGCTAGGTTGAAATCCCTATCTTTAAAGCTTCAAAATCGCCCAAGTGTGTAATAAATGAGCTCAAAAATAGCCTGAGTCCCATTTTAAAATAGTTTGCCCAGCTGCCCCCTTCTAGGCGAACGCGAAATATTGGCCTTCACGAACGCGGTCAGGGCCTCGCGAACGTGGAGGCTTACCTTCCCTGTCCTATGCGAACGCGGGGAAAACTTCGCGAACGTGAAGAACAACGGTGCCACCCCCCACCCAGCTCACCTTACCCTTCGCGAACACGGCTCCCGTCATGCGAACACGAAGTATAAAATTCTCCCAGCCCAATTCCTTCATCTTGAACGCGAGGGTCCATCCGCGTTCGCGAAGAATGAAACCAGAGCTGGAAAATTTGGTTTTTCCAATTTTGCTTCAAGGGGTCCGAAACTTATGTAAAACAAGTCCATAAATATAATACGGATCTGCTCTAACTCTTAAAACACGTAAAACAACAACGAAAGTAAGAATCACATCCCAAAATCAAATTGAACCAAATTATGAACTTCAAGTTTCCAATTCGCTCCGAACGTGCCGAATCGTACTTAGATTACTCGAAATAACACTAAATATTATGTGCAAGTCATAAATCAAGAATCCAAGTGTTCTGATTTTAATCCGAACCCTTCCAAATCTCGAACTAACCATCCCCGCAAGTTATAAAAAAACGCATACGGGGAGTATTATTTAGGGGAACGAAGGATTAGAAAGCAAAACAATCAGTTAGCTCGATACATTCTCCACCNTAACTTTTGATTGACGAGGCAGTGCCTTAACTGATACCCCTCGACTCCACATCCGTAACACACATTGGTACCATAGTGGCATACCCCCGAATGACATCTCCTACATCTCACACAACGAGTATGAGGTCTGCTAAAATAACTCGCCCCACTGGCCTAATATTCATCCTTTTTGCATACATTAAAAACATCGCCCTTGTCCTTCCTCCAGGCCTACATTGCAGGAGTAACAACCCCTGCACCGGTTTGCTGTGTGGGCCTTTGGAATAGCCGAAATCTGCTACCCCTGACACGCACCTGAGCATACTCATGACATGACACCAAATGTTCCTTCCCCCATACCGGGCAAACCAGGATGGGTATACCCAACATAGGACAATTTGCCTTCTTGTGCCCCCTCTTTTAACAACCATAACATATTTCCAGAGTCATACAACATCTCCCCAAGTGATGTTTCTTACAAATCAAACAATCCGGCTTATTAGTACCAACATTCCTCTTTCGTTTCTCAGGTGCTCTTACCACATGATCCGGTGATACGGTGACATTGATGAGAATAAGGGCACTTCCCCTAGCAATAAGTTCTTCATATACCTCCCCGTCGCGGAAATATTGGCCTTCACGAACGCGGTCAGGGCCTCGCGAACATGGAGGCTTACCTGCCGTGTCCTATGCGAACGCGGGGAAAACTTCGCAAACGTGAAGAACAACGATGAAACCCCCCACCCAGCTCATCTTACCCTTCGCGAACACGGCTCCCATCATGCGGACACGAAGTATAAAATTCTCCCAGCCCAATTCCTTCATCGTGAACGCGAGGGTCCTTCCGCGTTCGCGAAGAATGAAACCAGAACTGAAAAATTTGGTTTTTCCAATTTAGCTTCAGGGGGTCCGAAACTTATGTAAAACAAGTCCATAAACATAATACGGACCTGCTCTAACTCTCAAAACACGTAAAACAACAACGAAAGTAAGAATCATATCCCAAAATCAAATTGAACCAAATTATGAACTTCAAGTTTCCAATTCGCTCCGAACGTGCCGAATCGTACTTAGATTACTCGAAATGACAATAAATATTATGTGCAAGTCATAAATCAAGAATCCAAGTGTTTTGATTTCAACCCGAACCCTTCCAAATCTCGAACTAACCATCCCCGCAAGTTATAAAACAGTAAAAGCGCATACGGGGAGTATTATTTAGGGGAACGAAGGATTAGAAAGCAAAACAATCAGTTAGCTCGATACATTCTCCACATCTTAAACATTTGTTCATCCTCGAACGGGTCTAGAATCATACCTGGAGTGATGAATAAGTGTGGATATGTGCTCCGCATGTCCTCATCGGTCTCCCAAGCCGCCGCCTCGATATGTTGACCCCTCCACTAAACTTTTACTGCACAAATCTTCTTGGACCTCAACTGGCGAACATGTCTGTCCACAATGGCAACTGGATCCTCCTCACAACCCAAGTTCTCATCTAACTAGGGGTGGGTATAATACTGACCGAACCAAAAAAACTAGTCGAACCAAAAATTTCGGTTTATTTAGTTTCTGTTTTTCGATTTATTCGGTCGGTTTGTGGTTTATGATTTTAAAAATTTCGGTTTTCGGTTCGATTTTAGGTTTTAGCGGTTCGGTTTTCGGTTAAACCGAAAAATCAATTTTTTTTACTCTTAGTCCCTTACCGAGTTACTCTTTGAAAGAATATATAACTTTTTACTAATATGGTTATATATATTTCCCACGATATGAATACATAGCCTTTACTAGTTCAAGACTGTTAAGTAGTAATGGAGTAGTGCGTTTATTGAGGTAGAGATTTAAAAGAGGTAGCAGCTACAGAGAGTATGTCAAGTGGAGCTTCTTTTCTTCGAAGAACTTCACTTTATTTATTCTGTTATACAACACTAGACCATTGTTTTTCTTTGTTTCCTTCTTTTCTTTAGGTTCCTTCCATATAATGTAATACTAAATGCATTTATCTTTTGGGAAGCTTCTTTTTATTATTATTTTTTTGGAATTTAATTGGGTATTAAGGTATATAAATTAAGGTAAAAACTTACCGGAATTTATAATAAATGCATCAAACTCTTTAGTTAAGTTGCGCTTCCATAACTCTTGCATAAAGATTCTTATCGTTTTAGTATATTTGATGGGATTTCCTATTTCTTATATTTTTCTGTAACAAGTAATCTATTTTCATTGTTTTGTACTATTTTTGTCATGGCTTGAAACCGATTAAACCGAACCGAAAATGAATAAATCGAACCGAACCGAACCGAAGTTATTATGGTTCGTTTTTGGTTATTAAAATCACAAACCGAATAAACCGAACCGAAATTCTACAAAACCGAACCGAACCAACCGATGCCCACCCCTACATCTAACTGAGTTGTGATGTAGTCCAACACATGCAACCTGTTAGCATGGTACCTCCGGAGCATAGACACGTGGAAAACCGGACGAACTCCCGATAGACTGGGAGGCAAAGCAAGCTCATAAGCAACCTTCCCAACTACTCTCAACACCTCGAACGGACCTATAAACCTTGGGCTCAACTTTCCCTTCTTTTCGAACCTCGTCATCCCCTTCATCGGCGAGACCTTCAATAGAACTTTCACGCCCACCATAAAAGATAAATCACGTGCCTTCTAATCCACGTAACGCTTCTAGCTGAACTGTGCTGTGCGAAGTCGCTCCTAAATCAACTTTACCTTTTCCAAGGCATCCTTTACCAAAGTAGTACCATATAACTTATCCTCGCCGGGCTCAATCCATCCATTGGGAGAACTACATCATCGACTATATAAGGCCTCAAATAGAGCCATCTCGATGTTGGACTCATAATTGTTGTTGCAAGCAAATACGACCAACGGCAAGAATCGATCCCACTGCCCTCCGAAGTCAATCACACATGCTTTGTGCATATCCTCCAAGATCTGAACTGTCCGCTCCGACTGCCCATCGGTCTGCGGATGAAAGGTTGTGCTGAGCATTAGATTCGATACCATGTAGATAAACATAATGATAGTGTGTGCACAAGTACAAGTGAGCAGGTGTTATCCATTTGGATTAGAAGGTTCTACAAGAAATTCATCAGGTATAACCCTTTGTTGAGAATTTAGGAAAACAAGTGGAAAATATTGACCTAGGGTTGTGACTCAATTCAAATAAATCATTATAGAACTCAATTCCTCAAGAGGTTGTAAGTATGATAATTGTGATAAAGCGGCTTCACGAATAATGTGTCTCATTCAAATAGTAGATACATGCAATCTTTTGTGATTCAGATTCTTGTTAAGACCATATTTATGAAGGTTCTCAATATAGATTTAGATAAACAACAAGGAAAAGCATGTGGTGTTCAGAATGATATAATAAGAAGTGACTTACTTGGTAACTTTTGATTGACGAGGCAGTGCCTTAACTGATACCCCTCGACTCCACATCCGTAACACACATTGGTACCATAGTGGCATACCCCCGAATGACATCTCCTACATCTCACACAACGAGTATGAGGTCTGCTAAAATAACTCGCCCCACTGGCCTAATATTCATCCTTTTTGCATACATTAAAAACATCGCCCTTGTCCTTCCTCCAGGCCTACATTGCAGGAGTAACAACCCCTGCACCGGTTTGCTGTGTGGGCCTTTGGAATAGCCGAAATCTGCTACCCCTGACACGCACCTGAGCATACTCATGACATGACACCAAATGTTCCTTCCCCCATACCGGGCAAACCAGGATGGGTATACCCAACATAGGACAATTTGCCTTCTTGTGCCCCCTCTTTTAACAACCATAACATATTTCCAGAGTCATACAACATCTCCCCAAGTGATGTTTCTTACAAATCAAACAATCCGGCTTATTAGTACCAACATTCCTCTTTCGTTTCTCAGGTGCTCTTACCACATGATCCGGTGATACGGTGACATTGATGAGAATAAGGGCACTTCCCCTAGCAATAAGTTCTTCATATACCTCCCCGTCGCGGAAATATTGGCCTTCACGAACGCGGTCAGGGCCTCGCGAACATGGAGGCTTACCTGCCGTGTCCTATGCGAACGCGGGGAAAACTTCGCAAACGTGAAGAACAACGATGAAACCCCCCACCCAGCTCATCTTACCCTTCGCGAACACGGCTCCCATCATGCGGACACGAAGTATAAAATTCTCCCAGCCCAATTCCTTCATCGTGAACGCGAGGGTCCTTCCGCGTTCGCGAAGAATGAAACCAGAACTGAAAAATTTGGTTTTTCCAATTTAGCTTCAGGGGGTCCGAAACTTATGTAAAACAAGTCCATAAACATAATACGGACCTGCTCTAACTCTCAAAACACGTAAAACAACAACGAAAGTAAGAATCATATCCCAAAATCAAATTGAACCAAATTATGAACTTCAAGTTTCCAATTCGCTCCGAACGTGCCGAATCGTACTTAGATTACTCGAAATGACAATAAATATTATGTGCAAGTCATAAATCAAGAATCCAAGTGTTTTGATTTCAACCCGAACCCTTCCAAATCTCGAACTAACCATCCCCGCAAGTTATAAAACAGTAAAAGCGCATACGGGGAGTATTATTTAGGGGAACGAAGGATTAGAAAGCAAAACAATCAGTTAGCTCGATACATTCTCCACATCTTAAACATTTGTTCATCCTCGAACGGGTCTAGAATCATACCTGGAGTGATGAATAAGTGTGGATATGTGCTCCGCATGTCCTCATCGGTCTCCCAAGTCGCCGCCTCGATATGTTGACCCCTCCACTAAACTTTTACTGCACAAATCTTCTTGGACCTCAACTGGCGAACATGTCTGTCCACAATGGCATATGGATCCTCCTCACAACCCAAGCTTTCATCTAACTAGGGGTGGGTATAATACTGACCGAACCAAAAAAACTAGTCGAACAAAAAATTTCGGTTTATTCAGTTTCTGTTTTTTGGTACTTTCTTACTATTATCTGTCATGTCTGAATTATTACTTATTGGTGTTCTAGACCATATAATGTGGGGCTCCATATGGTTATTGTTGATAATTTTTGGTGACACTGCTTGTATTGGCTGAAATGAGGTTTCTAGACTTGAAAATTGCACTATTGTATTAGGATAAGGAAGGTTTGGAAGAATAATACTATATTTTGCTGAGAATTTGGGCAACGACCCTGGTCGGACGAGTGAGTTTCTTGGCTTACTGATCAGATGAGTGGTTAAGAGGTTATGCGTGTTTCTTTCTTCATCAGCAGGGTATGGAGGTTTTGAACGAGGCTCTAATCAATATGAGGTTTTCTACCGGCACCGGATTTGTTTTTGGGCAGTAATGGTGGTCAGCAATTCCTACTGTGAGTGTCTGAGTGATGGGGTGTACCGTGTGATTTCATCTTGGGGTTATGGTTATAACCTAATACAACTTGTTCAGGTTTATACAGTGTGTAGATGTGAGATTCGGGTCTTATAATGAACTCGGGATATTAGAGATTAGGTTCTAAGGTTTAAGGAAGAAGGTTGATGTAAGGAACTCTAGTCATGTTGTGTTGGCAGGCTTATATAAAGTAGGGTGACGTGGGATCACCTCCGAGTATCTGCATAGTAAGGTTACACCGTGATTTGATAGTTTTGAGATGACTCCTGGCACATTTGAGGACGAACATATGTTTAAGTGGTAGAGGATGTAACGACACGACTGGTCGTTTTGAGTACTTGCACTTTTCACGATAGTTTGAGGGCACGAGTATCCCCGCATGATGTATTATGTGATGAACAAATAGGTCATCTTATGTTTTAGAATATAATTCTGTGTTTCGAAGCCTCAAACACCTCATTTTGGCCCTCATCGATTTGCGTGCACACTCCGAGTATTTTTCTGGAAAGCTTTTATGTTAAAAAGTGAAAAATATGAAATATTTTCCTTAAAACCCATTTGAGTTGACTTTGGTCAAAGTTTTATGCAAACAAACTCGGATCCATGTTTTGACGGTCCCGATGGGTCCGTATCGTGATTTGGGACTTGGGTGTATGCCCATAATCGAATTCGGAAGTCCCTAGCTTGAGTTATCACATTTTGTTGAAATTTAAAATTTTAAAGGCTTAATGAATCTAAAGGTTTGAACGATGTTAAAATTGTAGATACCGGGTCCGTATTTTGGTTCCGGAACCGGTATAGGTTCATTTCTACATTTATGACTTTTTGTCAAATTTAGTGAGAAACGTAGTTTTAAGTGTTATCTTGGAGATTTGGTCGCGTGAGCAAGTTCGTATAATATTTTTAGACTTGTGTGAACATTTGGGTTAGAGCCCCGAGGGCTCGGGGGAGTTTCAGATTAGTTTCAGAATGATTTTCCATGATTTTTGAGTGTTAGTACTAGTGTCATGGCATTTGCGATGCTTTTGTCGCAAATGCGACAGTCGCAATTGCAAAGCAGCCATCGCATTTGCGAAATTTGGGCTGCTAGGGACGATTCGCATTAGCGAAGAAACCCTTCGCATTTGCGATGTGGGGTTGTTCGCTTTTGTAATGGACCCTGCCGCTTTTGCGAGATATTAATCTTCGCATTTGTGAAGTTTTGGGTCGCATATGCGACCTTGACAAGAAAACTTCTGGTTTGCCTTTGCGAATTTTTGTTCGCATTTGCGAAGGTCGCATTTGCGAAACCCCTGTCGCAAATGCGACATCTGCATCCTGCAAAATGCTTACAATTCTGAGACTTAGCTTCATTTTATTATATTTTGAACCCTATCTTCGATGGGAGTCGATTTTATAAAGGTATTTTCATATCAAACCATTGGGTAAGTACCTCCAATCAATTCTCAACTATATTTCAAGATTTTTCAAAAGGTTTAACATCAAATTCTTGAGAATCTAGGGAAAACTTTATGGATTTTGTCAAAACTTTGAAAAACATAAAAATGTAGGATTTGAGAGTCAAATAGGACTCATATTTGGAAACAAGATACGAATTTGGATTCATGAGGCTATGGGTAGTCAAGACCTACTTTTGGACCCGGGTTTAGACCGGGTGGGCCTGGGGGTTGACTTTTGTTGACTTTTTAGAAATTGTATAAAAATCATAGATTTATTAATTGAGATAAGTATCTTGCCTAACTTTGTTGAGGGAATTTTCCATACTATTTGATATTGTTTGCTACATACGGGGGTGATACATATATGAGGTGACTGGCATATATACATGTGCCAGGGTTAACCGTGCTAGGGGGTAAATTATCTTATAATTGTAGAATCATGTGACCTTCTTGCCTCATGCCTTACTTGACTCCTAGATACTAAGAACATAGTATTAAATGTTAGAAACTAAGACTTAACTTATTATAAATTGATCAAGTTTGATGGAATTCTGAGAATATATTGGTGTGTTTAATTTGGTCATCAATGTACATAATCATTAATACATTGCTACAGTCGATATCCTTGAGATACTAGATTTTATACTTGTGTTGTAGATAACTTGTGAGATTTATTGGAATACTTGAATAATAAGATTCTTGCGGGGTTTATTGAACTATTGTTAGCTTGGAAAGTTGTGATTGGGATTCATTTGGAATATTCGTTTAAACACTCTCTTTTGACGTTATTTATGCTTCCTGCCTTGTTTGTCATGGATATACATATGCTTGGTAAAGAAGAGTGTATAGCATGAAGGGTGATGTCGTGCCATATCATTGAGAGTAAAAGCATAAAGGGTGATGCCGTGTCATATTATTAACAGTAAAAGCATGAAGGGTGATGATGTGCCATATTTTTTAGAGTAAAAGCACGAAGGGTGATGTCGTACCATATCATTTGTAAGTAAAAGTACGAAGGGTGATGTCGTGCCATGTTATGTGAGTGTAAACCACGAAGGTTGATGCCTTGGCATTTTATTTATATTATCATGCATTAAATTACCATGAGTTCATGGCACGATGGGTGTTTCCGTGTAGGCGAGGACGACAGACATGCATTATGTTGTGATATCTTTTCTTTGTGTATACGTTCATGTCGTTACATTGGGTTGTTATTGTTGTATTTATGGTTCTCATGTGACTTGTCTTTAATGCCATGTTCTTGTTTTTTATCTTATTGGTTATTCTATCACTCATGCCTTCTACTTGCTAAACTTGCAAATACCATGCCTACTTCCTGCTGTCAAAATTATATCTTTGTCGTATCTATTTTGGTTGCACTTAGTACATGCTTTCAACCGTGTTAGTCATTCATTATTCTACTTGTTAACGCATAACGAACATGTGTTCCCCTCTTATTCGTTATATTTGTAGTTATGCCTCCACCATGTTAGTTAGTTGAAGTTACAATCCTTTTCCTGGTTGTTGTCATCATCTCAATGTTTTCCACCTAGTCTGTTACTGATGCCCTTATGTACATTCTCGTTCATTATTGCTATTTGCGTATTTCCTACTGTTTGTTATTGTTGTCATAAACTCTATGCACGGTTGGTACTATTGTAGACATTTTTGGAGAGGATGACATAAATGTACGAAGTGTGTTGCCGTGCAATTGACTTGATATCAAAGTATATTCCTCACGTTATGAAAGTTATGGGGTGACTATTATGGTTTATTGATTTTACTCTAAGGAAAAGAGTGGTTGAGATATTGGAAAATTTTGAATTGTGATCTCTTCTAGTACTATGTTATTGTTTTGTACAATCGTTTCGTGTACTTTATCCTGTTATATTGTAGTATAGTTCTATTGCCAGATTTCGTACAGATTTTTATTAGTGAGCATCATTTTACTAAAAAGCATTGTCACTACTTCGACGAGGTTAGATAAAATACTTACTGGGTACATGGGGTCGGTTGTACTCATACTACACTTCTGCACCTTGCGTGCAGACTTTTAGAACGGAGCTGCTGGTGATGTCGGGAGCTGACCCTGAAGATGCTCGTGCATTCCAGATATGGCTGCCACTTGTTCTTGGTGGCTTTAGATTTTGTTAATCTGTTATGTAGCTTTCAAACAAATCGTGTAATTATTTGTATCGTCTTTGTAAATTCTAAGTCTTAGAAGGTCATGATTTGTACTACCAGTTCTTGGGTTAATTTGTAAACGTTCAGATATTTCTTCATTATTTTCCTACAATTTCATTTGGATTTTATTATTTATTAGTTGGCTTACCTAGCGGGCCAAGTTAGGTGCCGTCACGACTAGTGATTTTCGGGTTGTGACAATAATTCATACTTGGTTTAGATAATCTTCAGTGGAGAAGAGATTATAAATATATCAAACGTAAAATAATCAGTCAAAAGCTCATCATTAATTTAATTACAGAAATCTGTCTTATAGCCTGTTTGGTCAATCATCAAAAATCATCATATTTTGAGATCTTATTTTCAAAAGTACTTTTGGTGAGAAGTAATTTGTATCCGTTAATTAATTTTAAAAACACTTCTAAGTAGCAATTAGTGCTTGACCAAACTTTTAAAAAAAACTTTTAATTATATTGTTTTCAAAAGTACTTTTCAAAAAAGTGATTTTGGGGAGAAACAATTTTTTTCTGCTTTTCCAAAAACTGCTTCTGCTTCTAATCAAAATCACTTTTTTTCCCAAAAACATAGTCAAACGCTTCAACTTTGAAAAGAAAAGTGCTTTTAGCTTTGAAAAAGATTGGCCAAACGGGTTACTAATCAACTTTATCAAAAAAGAAAATGACGGAAAAAAGTAGTTGCATAATTGTTGCTTTGCTATTTGTAGTTTGACAGAGGTCCAGCATTCTAGCCCCGCGTATCTATATGCTTTTTTAGCATATATTCTGTTGTGAACCAAGTTGGCTCTATAAGGGCTTATAGGCTAGAAGAGATAAATGAGACTGGGGTAAATTGAGATTATTAGACCGCGTAAAATATTGGACAATTATATTTGGGATCCAAGCCTAGTTAGCAAGTGGATAAATAGGACTACGAGGTTAGATAGAAGGATTATGCGAATTATGTTGAAGCTTCGACTCAAGTGTGTACTTCTCATCTCCTTTTCTGAATATGTATCTCATCCTATTTCTTCTTAGTTTCCTGTTGCAGTTTCTTTTCACATCTTGTCACTATTTCCCTTAGTGTTATTTTCTATTGTTCTGTGGATATTTGTTTATTTTAATTTTGTTTGGTGAGTTAATACAATCAGTTGGTTCGTTATATTGATGTTTTCATTGATTCGTACTCCAATGGCATTATTATTAGATCGATTCAGCGGTGGTGACCCAACAAGTTGGATTCTTTGGGTCGAGTGGTACTTTAACTTTTGTAGCTTTTCAGAGATGTACTGGTTATCTCTGGCTTACCTCTACCTTGATGGCGCTGCACTTTCTTGGTTTGATTGGTTGTATCAGAACAACCAGTATTGGGATTGGAAGCATTTTACAGTGAAATTAGTAATGCACTTCCATAAACGGACCTCTGCCAATTCAGTGGAGCATCTAGCCAATCTTTGATAGACTCTTTTTCAGTATGTGCGTTTCGAGACTAGGGTTCCTCTTAAACCTGAAGGCTCTATCATTTCCCCTCTACCTAATAGATTCAATTCTTCTGATTTGGACGATGGAGTAGATATAGTTGCTTTGGATGCCAAGTTGCTGGGGTCCCAGACAGATACATCTTTGGGATTGAAGGATGGCTTTGTAGCGAAGGTTAAGGAGGACTCTAAGTTGTGTGTAACAACCATATCCACTCCTGTCTCTCAAGATATCGTTTCGGAGCCTGTCGAGTCTATTAAGAGATCATCAATAACTTTCGATCACAAGGTGTTTGATAAAATTTATCAAGGAGATGAGATAAATTTACCATAATTATCCCTTAAAGAAAATGACTTAGAGAATATTAGTCTGTTTTTCAACAAATATCTGGAGTCTAAGACTGAATTATGCGTGAATCACAGTCTAATTATTTTTGACTATGGACTTTCTTTGGTCATTAAGGATGGGGAAGTTACAACGTCACTTATGGAGATTAAGAGAACTCACAAACTGGTGTGTGGCAGGCGTTTGAAAATCGTTATCGAAAAGTCGGAGAATATTTGGTTAACAGTGAAGTGCTATACTCACTTTGGGAAATGAGTGATCCCTTGATTTTTTATAGAACCTGATTGACACAAAAGCATATATTCATACACTTTCCATTTGATCCTGGAAGTGATATTGAAGAAAGAGGGAGTAAACATTGCATCACAGATACTGCTAGCTGTGAGTTGCTATTGAAAAGTGTAACGACCCGACCGGTCGTTTTGAGCATTTACACTCCTTTCAACTATTTGAAGTATTGAATAACTTCCTACGACGTATTATGACTTGTGTAAATTATCGGTTTTGGTTTTAAGGTATTTCGGAGTTAGCTTGGAAGAATGAACTTTCATGTTGGAATCTTAAGTTGAAATAGTTGACAAGATATTGATTTATGTGTAAACGACCTCGGATTTGAATTTTTATGATTTCAATAGCTTTGTATGGTGATTTTGGACTTAGGAGCGTGTCCGAAAAATTATTTGGAGGTCCGTAGTGGAATTAGGCTTGAAATGTCGAAAGTTGAATTTTTGGGAAGTTTGACCGGGGATGTTGACTTTTTGATATCGAGGTCGGAATCCAATTCTGGAAATTGAAATAGTTTTATTATGTCATTTATTACTTGTGTGCAAAATGTGAGGTTAATCAGACTTGATTCGATAGGTTTCGTCATCGAATGTAGAAGATGGAAATTTCATAAGACTAAAGTTTCAAGTGAGTTCGCACAAGACCCAACTTTGAACAAGAATATATACATATATATGGAGTTATGTAATGATCTACCTATCAAATGAAATAGCTTTGAGTCTAGTTTCTAACGCTTCAAACCGTTCGTCATTTGGACATTCCTACAAGAAGTTATGACTAAATTACCAAAGTCTTGAAATATGCGATTCTGCGATCAATTATGCAATCGCAGAACCATTATGCGATCGCAGAACCATTATGCGATCGCAGAAGTAGTTATGTGACCGCAAAAAGGTCGCAAACCTGTCCAGTGAAGGCCATTTCTGGGCATCGATTTGCGACCCGCATACCCATTTTGCAGTCCATTATGTGACCGCAGACCTGCTTTCAGAGGGTTAATTTTTCTTTTTTCATAACCCGAACCCATTTTGATAAATAGGCTTTGGGACTCATTTGGGAGAAAACATATGATATTTTTTATAGAGAAGGGAGAGTGTTCTAGAGATAGGATGAAGCTCAAGTGCCTTGTTCATCAAGATCTTGCTGAAGCTTTGAAATCCAACAAGGAAATATCACAAGATCTTCACCCAAGAGGTACGATTCTAACCCCTAATCTTTAATTTTGAATTTGGGTAAAGATGGGTGATTAAGAGTATGATTCTTGGGTGTAATAGTATCATTTATACATCTCAATAAGGTTTATGAAAAGATTGTTGAGTTCAAATGGGTAGAGATTGGGTTAAAATGCTAGAAATCTTCAAAGACTTTAATTGAAGATTTGAGGGTCTTGCTGATGTTGGAATTTGGTGAAACTTATATGGTTGGAGTCGTGGTTGGATGGACGTTCATATTTCGTAACTTGTGGTCGGGTTCCGAGACGTGGGACCCATGGGCGATGTTTGAGTTAATTTCGGATTTTATTGGAAATATTAGTATTTCCTTATGGGATTAATTAAATCGAATTAATTGTGCCTAGATATGAGGCTTTCAGAGACCAATTTTCTTGTCAAGGGCATAGCGAAATAAATAATTACATGGGTTGAGGTAAGTAACAACTATAAATCTGGTCCTGAGGGTATGAAACCCCGAATTGTGGTATCATGTGATTATTTTGGAGGTGGCGCACATGCTAGATGACGGACGTGTGGGCGTGCACCGAGGGGATTGTGACTTGGTCCGTCATGGGAAACTGTAAAGTTGAATAATTTATTGTCAGCTATATGATCTCTATGTGTTGAAGATATTTGACTATAAATCATGTTAGAAATCAAGCTTAGGCTATGTTATAGCACTGTTGAAACCCGTAGAGGTCGCGTACTTGTTGAATTATTTGCTAATTACTGTCATGTACTCAAACATGATTTTTCTTCCATATTATACCTCAGTCTTTTTGGATATTTGTTGATATACTATGTTATCTTTGTTAGAGCCCGAGAGACATGAGAGGTTGAGGACTGAGTAAGGCCGAGGGCTTGTCGGTGAGGTAAGGATATTATGGCACGTGAGTTGTCCGTGCAGATTATGGCGCTTGGGATGTAGGAGCCCCTCCGGAGTCTGTACACACCCCCAGTGAGCGCGGGTAACCATTGAGTGTGAGTGCTGAGGGCTGAGAGCCGAGTGGTTGAGCTGTTGTGGTAAGTTGAGTGACTAATGCATAGGAGGTTGTACTTGCTTTGCATTTGTTGTTGCACTTGGTTGCTATCTATCATTGTTGTAAAATATCTGAAAGAATTTATATCGGGATTACTTGAAATTGAACTGTATAAAATTGATTTTACTTAAACAGTCGTATTTAAAAGCATGTCTATTCTTTGCTGGAACTACTGAAAGTGAACTATGACTGTGCAACTCGTCATTATCTTCAATTCCTTAGTTATTATTGTTACTTGCTGAGTTTGTTGTACTCATACTACACCCTGCACTTCTTGTGCAGATCCAGGTATTTCTGAACATAGCGGGAGTTGATCATTTCGCGCAGTTGATTTTCAGGGGATGTTGCGGTAGCTGTCGTGTTCCGCAGACCTTGTTTCTCCTTGTCTATCTCCCTGTTTACTATATTTGGTCCCAGACTACTATAGACCGTATTTTCTAGACTTGTACTCATATTAGATGTTCATGTACTCGGTGACACCAAGTTTTGGGAGTGTTTTATTGAAAATTGCAAGATTTTTGGTATTGTATTAAACGTTACATTTTTTCTAAATTTAAAGGAAATCGTTGGTTATTGATGTTGTCGGCTTGCTTAGTACTAAGATAGGTGCAATCACGACAGGTTAGGATTTTGGGTCGTGACAAGTTAGTATCAGAGCCTTGGTAACATTGGTCTCACGAGTCATGAGCAGGTTTAGTAGAGTCTTGCGGATCGGTACGGAGACGTCTGTACTTATCTTCGAGAGGCTGCCGAAACCTTAGGAAATTTCACTTTCTTGTATTCTATCGTGCGGAATTGATTCAGCTTGAAATATAACTCTTTGAATTCCTTCAATGCATTTCGTATGTGCATATGACCGCTCGGTATAAGTTGTGCATTGCCGGCTTGTGATTCTATGAACGAGGTTCAAGATGTGTATTATGTGTTTTGGGGATGGGCCAGTATGGAAGACATGAGGTCTGGTTTAGACCGCAACTTAGGCTCGGTAGCTTCAGTTGTAACATGTGCATTTGGACTCTTATGTCCGGTAATGTCCTTACGAGTGGAATTTGTGGCTCGATGAGTGGTGGAATGGTTTTGTGATTAGAATGATGCGACTTCAGATTATGTTAAAACGATTTGAATGTGGCGAAAAGTATTTCCTTGAAATGTAAAAATGGGCCATTAGGTGCTTGATTTTCGTTTTGATGTGACATACAGTCCCGAGTATGAATGTTCTGAAGGATCTTCAGTTAAATTGTGGAACAAATTAAATTCTCATCTTGTTAATGTGTTTGGACTCAGAAAGATTAAGTGATTGCATAGTAATTGTGGTTGCGAAAGGGTATAACAAGATGCCAATTTGATACTAAGCAGGTGGGTTATCTCATGCAGAGTAATCTATGTAGTTGTGAAACAAACGATGTGAATAGAGAGTTTCTTTTCTGCCAGCGGGGCGTATGTGTTGAGACTTGAATTTAAATATGGTCGAGGGAGTTAACTTGATTGTCGCAAGAATAAATGTGAACTTAGCGGATGATTGAGGTAGTTTATGGTGTGCGTTGCATAAGCGTGAGAAGAATTTTTGTTGAACTGACTGCAGTATTATGGCAGTAATAAATTATGGGTATTATGAATTATCGAGTGTTTTGTTCTATGGCTTAGAGCCAAGTGGGGGAGTCTGCTATTGACAATTCAATTCACGGTTATATGCTTAAAATTTAGTTTAGGTCTAAGGCATACTTGTGGGTTAGTTATGACTTGTAGAGGTTGAGATCGAGGGTGACTCGAAGAAGGAAATTCCTGGATACGAGTTATATTGCACTTATGAATATATGAAAATCATGGAATGAGTGAGTTGTTATTTGTGAAAGAAGTAGTGCGCACGAAGTATGAATTTGATTGGTGGTGTTAAGGCTGGGGTACTTATTTGGGTGTTGTTGTGCTAATGGGGCATGTATCTTTCGGCCCGTTTGGGCGGTGCAATTGTTATTTTAGCAGAGTGCATGACTCCTTAGAAAGTTCCAATGGACTCAAGATTAATAGGTAACAATTGAGAATTTTTGGTGGATTTGTTTATGGCTAAAATATGATATTTAAGTTGGATGGTGTCGAGACTTGTGCCATTTTTGTATATCATTAGGGATTTTATATTTCGGTATCAGGAAGGTGAACGAAATGCCCTTAGACTCAAATAAGGTATTTTCAGTGTGGGTGTTTCGGTTCTGGTATTTATAAGGGTAATTATGATGTGGAGAGGCTCTACAGATGTTTTGGTGGCAATATTCTTGGTTTTTGGTGACCTGCGTGGTTTGGTTGAGTTAGAGGAATTTAATTCTAATAGCTTACTTATGTGCAGATGGATATCAAAGTGTTCTCGACTGTTTGAACCAGATATTTTCTACTGGTGTGGAAAACATGTTGTATATTGTAATTTCCTCCTGGAAGGAAGCGAGAGAAAGGTTTCTAACTAACTGGGTATGTAATTTGCCGGTGACTTAGAGTCGATAATGAGATTCTTGTACCTTTCACATGGTAGATGTGGCGTGTCGTGCGAGATTTAGATTCCCACGCATAAGGTGGCAGTTCAATCTTGAAAGAAAGATCACGAATTTTGGACAGAATGGTCAGTTTCAGATATTTAGAGGAATGTTATAACTGCCAGAGGATCCCTGAGAAGGGTGCACATTTCAGAAGGCGCGTTGTGTTTTGACTTACGGATGTTCATCGATATTGCAATACCCACATGGGTTATAGATTGCTAATATTCAAATTATTTCTATGTGGCACGAAAGAATTATAAAAGTATTCCTCATGGGAAGATGGTGAAAAGAAGACGTGTTAGTCATTCTAGTGCTGGAGTTGGGATCAGTTACAGTGATTCATGTGTTTGATGAATTTGGAAACTGGGAGTTCTCAGAAGTATTTTTTTCAGGTTGCGGCCTGTTTGATGTGAGTATTTTATTTTTACTCAGTGGAGGCACTAGTTGCGTTAATCATTTGTGATAGCTACACGCTATAAGTGTGCATATATGTGAGGTTTAAGCCAATGTGCGGGCATCAAGGCAAGTACTCATACTCGAAGGAATGCTTAGGCTATGATATGCCTAGAGTTGACTATTAAGCGTCAAGTTATAACGTTTCTCGTGTTTGTACCTTTGTTGAAAACTATCTGGGCTACATTTGAGGTTTCAAAGAGGTTAGTTCCGTTGAATAAATGGGGTAGTTAGTATTTTTGCGTTAACTTGGCAATTTGAAGTGTGACACCAGACTTTGCACATGCTTAAGCTATGACGTGCTATTTATACCTGTCCTGGAGCATGTGAATCTTATTTCATTTATCACATACATGTGTACTTATTTCTTGCTCCTCTATGATATGTTTGGACTGGAGGCATGTGACCATGCCTGACGGATTACGTTATTGGCACGTGAGTTGCCCGTGCGGATCTATATACCGGTATTTTTGGCACGTGAGTTGTCCGTGCGGGTTCAGATATTGATACGATAGCACGTGAGTTGTCCGTGCGAGTGATTTTAATGTGAACTCTAAAATAGCCGATTACTATTATTAAATTTGTGTGTATTGGTTGTACAATATGTAATGAGATTATAGCATTACAGTCGTGGTGGTGCTTGTTGAACTTACAATACGGTTCTCTACATTTAGACATTTTCCATTTTTGGGTAAAAGTTGCACAGTTGTGGATTGAGTTGTATTGGTGTGGCATGTCAATAGGATATTTGTGTTTAATAATATAAGGTCATTGGACCTAGAATGGATACTATCAGGTTGGATTCCGATAT